>JAMPIV010015298.1:30000-236739 GCA_024509875.1 Oreohelix idahoensis
TCTTCCCGTAATCGCTGGAAGGTGAAGCCTTAATGTTCCTTTTTTTTATTTTTATCTAAACGTTTCTATGGGATGGCACTGTCACAGGTATAGTTATGAGAAGGTAGTGGTCTCCTGGATTTTACCGCTGGTGGTGGGAAACTTCTATAGCGTGATGACAAAGACTGACCAGTGAGTTATGTTTTCTTCGAGGTTTAAATCCAGTGCGAATAACAGGACTGTCAGTGTACATGAAGAATATATTCTTTTCCACAGTAGAGCCGTAAAAATTATATATCGCTTCTGGCAATTGTTCTTCTCCAGTTATTTTACATAATTTATTGCTTTATGAGTTTTAAATGTTCTTGGGTTGCTTTCTCTCATGTAAATTTAGAGAGCGAGACCGCACAGGGCCGCCACAAGAAGATTATATTTAAAGGTTCATAAAATTCTGGATGGTAGAAGAACCGAGTCTGGAGGACTCTATAATTGCTGGGACGCAAAGGTATATGATCATCCGCTTGCACAAACAGAATGAATTTAAGTCTCCAATATAGAAGATATCCGCGAGAAATCTTGTTCTATAAGCTAGTACTTTTATTCAGACTCTCTGGCGCAAGTGATAAACGCATTCTTCAGTGGTCTCAATATATAATTAAAGAATTGAAGGATCAGGGGGACACGTGAACTTTCACAACTTTTTTGATATCAGGAGAATTCTGCGTTTCTGCGCCGCCATCCCATCACCATTACCCAACTATCTACCGTTAGACTTTCCCCGTTCGTCTCGGTCTGCAAGCGATTTCAGCGCTCTTCTCTGGTTCGCACTGAGGTGTTAAACGAAGGCGTGAAACTGCTTCGTCCGTTCTGGGGACCACCACTGCCTTTGAGGATACCGCTCTCCCGATAAGCTATGGCAACTCCTACTAGGCGGGGTGACAGAAAGGTGTAGAGAAATGCTTGATTATAATCGCTCTAGAGATAAGCAGTAGGCGTGGTTTAACCTCCCCTAAGGCAAACAGAAACTCCTGGATCCTCGCCTGATAACTGTTTATCATATTAATTATCCAACGTTGGTAAAAATCCACGTGGAAATGATGCATACTAATGAGCCCGCGTGGGATCCACGTTGACTATTGTGTTTCACACAAATCCAGGGGCTGCGATGCTCTTCAAGGCTACTATCCTTTATCGTCCATCAATTCAGGGACTTCAGTTTTCATACTCTACGTCACAAGGAAGCCAAAATAGAGACAAATATAAAATTTCATTATATTATATAATTTTTATTATATAATTTTTTATAATTTTATATATTACAATTACATAATTATAAAATTGTATAATTTATATTATAAAATTATACACACACATATATATATATATATATATATATATATATATATATATTTATATATATTTAGATTTATAAATAAATATTATATATATATATATATATATATATATATATATATATATATATAATATTTATTTATAAATCTAAATATATATAAATATAATCTTATAAATATAGAAGAGGTGTTAAGAATAGACAGTCCTAAGGAACTGCATAATATAGTCAAAACAATATTTAATAGGAATAAATGTTCATATATAGTGGCTGGGAATGTAAAGGTCTGATGCTGTTCTTACAATACATATGACTTTTAATAGGCGAAAGTCAATTAAATATCTGTTAAAGTCAGTTATATAACTGTAACCACCAGGTCTTTACACCCCTCCATTTTATTATTATTCTTGTTCAGAGTTTCTTCTTTATTTTTTTTTAAATTGTTTGTTTGTTTATTTATTTTAACGTAAAAGCATAATTGTGATTGTCCCAATTTACAATGATTTGACAAATGTGATGCCACTTTCTCTTATCGGCAGTTGTTCATATTATTTTGAATTGAAAACAATATATATCCTAATTATAACCCATCAGAGGTTGAACGGGATATTTATTTTCATTAATTAAAAAAAAAAAAATCTTACTCGATGCTTATTCTCGCAACTAGCCCTGGTATTGTCCAACCGAAAATGGCGTCTACATCGTTCAACCTCGTTTTCGATTCTGGCATAGTTCGCATAACTCTATATACTGTATCAAGGGGCACTAACCCTAACCAAACCCTGGTTAAGACCAGATATCAGGGACTTATTGCTACAGCAGTGAGAAACACAAAAGAACAACCTGATGACCTGGAAACCATCTGGCTTAAATTCAAGGACATCGTAAAGACAGCTGCAGCAGAAGCATGTGGTGAGGTCCGACTTGGAAAGAAGAGAAAGAGGACACCATGGTGTTAAAGAGAAAATAAGAGAGAAGAAAAAGGCTTGGAAACAATACTTAGGAGCTATAAACACAGCAGGAAAACAGATAAATATAGAGACAATGTGATACTTAGAACCGAAGCAAAGAACAAGGTGCTAGCACCAAAACATAAGTCCTGGGAAGAATTCGGAGAAAAGCTAGAAATGATGTTCAAGAAAACCAGAAATTGTTCTATAAGACCCTAAAGAACATGTGGAAGGAAAAACAATGCCCTCTCAAATTTATAAAGGACAAGCAAGGCAAATTGCTTACTGCCCCGAAGGAAGTAATGGAAAGATGGAAAGAATATTTCTCAGAACTCCTTGATGGCGAGCAAGGTCAAGCATCAGAAATGATAACCACTAGCACAGAAGAGGAAACCAATGATGGCGAAGATGGCATGTAGATGGAAGAACTGAAGATAGCACTCGAGAAAATCAAGATGGGACAGCAGCAGGGCATGATGGTATAACGCCAGAAATTGTTAAATACACGGAGCAGCAAGTGACATATTACTCCTGAGGGTCCTACAGGCAGGTTGGTAAACAAGACCATACTAAAGGATTGAGAGATTGCCATCATAACACCGATTTTCAAAAAGGGTGACAACCGACAATGTCGAAACCATAGAGGCATATCCCTTCTCAGTGTACCTGGTAAAATCTACTCTAGAATCCTGGGGCAGAGACCCAGACGCCTAGCTGAGCCACAAATGGATGAGGTCTGAGCAAACCGAAGTACTCAAGACCTAATCTTCACACCCAGAGAGCTGAGTGAAAAGGCCATTGAGTATAAGAGTGAAATGCATCTTTGTTTCTTAGATCTAGAAAATGCGTTTGACAAGGTCCCCTAGAGCAAACTTTGGGACTGTTTGGCAAGGAAGAACATTCCAGCACCTCTGATTCATGCTATACAGAGCTTCTACAAGTCTTGCAGAAATTATGTGATTACGGCAAACCAAAAGTCATAAGAGTTTAGGATACCACTGGTGTAAGACAAGGTGATATCCTGTCTACTTATCTTTTCGTACTCTTCATGGACGATGTCATCAAGGCATGTGGAGAGAGGACAAGAAAGTATTCAGTGGGGTACTGGAAGATGAGACAGGTTTGTATTTCAGAGCTGGCATTTGCCGATGATGTTGCCTTGATTGCTAAATCAGAGGCACATCTTCAATCCAACCTGCAAGTCTGGAAGGAAGAGCTGGAGAAGAGAGTGATGGTCATCAGCAGCTCTAAAACAAAAACCATGGTAATAGCACGAGAGGAAAGAAGACATCAGGTTAAGCTGGGAGTACAGGTCATGAAGCAGGTCAACCACTTTAAATACCTCGGAGCTGTCATAGACAGGAAGGGAGGCGTTAAAGAAGAGTTGACTACCCGAAGAGCAGCAGCTGGGAGACGTTTTCAGTTCATAAATCGAGGATTCCTCAGCAAAAGAAAAGTTGGCAAGAAGACTAAGAGGGCTATATACCACTGCACATATGTCCCAGTCTTGACGCATGGATGCGAGTCATGGGCAATGACTACAACCCACAAAAGCCAGATCCAAACCCCATAAATGAGGTATCTGAGGAAGGTGATTGGAGTAACAAGAAGAGACATGGACCGCAACCAGTACAATACGGAAGTTGTATTTTTACCTTTACGTAGCGTTGAAGTTACAGTAATATCACGTGAACACAGAGCAGTATTTCTCCTAGTAAGAATATTTGTACACAAGGACATCTTGTGCAGTGATCTATCAGTTTGACCTTAGAATAAAGAACGTAATTAACGTAACAGGACAAGTAGATATATATTCAAGGCATAAAACCCCAACCCCTGCAGAGCCAAGTAGAACAGCGCCAACTAAGATGGTTTGGCCATGTCTGCAGAATGGGAGAAGATGGTGTTAAGTCATATTCTAATTAAGGGGAGTTTAGTGTTTAAGACTCGTATGTACGGGTCGGATTTTTGTACACACACTTTTTGAACACAGCTCTTTTGACTAGCTGTTAGTTCGCTTTTTAAAAATGGGATAAAGAAACTGTCGAACGTACTATTTGTGGGGAAAGGCGGATGAATTCTGCTCACATCTCAAGCTGCGAGTTTGCGCTTGAACGAATTTGGTACTGAGTTGTTTTAAGCAGCTGATTTTTCGTGATAGTATTTGGCTGGCAGAGCTTGAAAATGGACGCTTTACCATTTTTGCTAGTGTGTTCCAGCATATATTCTTTTTGTGAAAGGAATATTTGATAATCGTAGAATGTACTTTATTGCGGATATTATGAGGCCACGGATTGTACAGGCCATTACTCCATATCCATATTCTGTGATGGATTGTTTTTGCAGTTAGAAAGTGTGTTGAAAAGAATGTTGTTTTCTCCCAGGGAACTTGTGATTCAAAGCCACGGATCTCGTTGGCTTGTTAATGCATTGTATTCATATTGATTCAAAGTCATGGACTATTGAGAAATGGAATGATATTTTTGCTGTACTATTATAAGATGAAATATGTGCTGCTATGTCCTGCAGCCTGTTCACCCATTTGCTGATTGATGTTTCCTGATGGATATTTGTACCTAGTGCCCATGATTTGCTGTGGTGGTGTATGCAACCGTTGTTATGGATTTACTTACATGTTGCTTCACGGGTATGCTGTGAATTTCTTGCTATGATGTCTACGTGACCGTCTCGTCAATAAACTGTATAACGTTGCCAGGTCTTACAACATTTCCTGACTTCTACGTTGCTGTGATGTGAGTGACTTATCATAGACACACTTAAAGAACCTATACACATTCGCGTATGTTATATTTCCATAGTCACACACCTGTCGGCCATCCGTAAGCCCGACTTATGCTGATCGCCATTTATCAACGAAAGTAATAAGAACATTTATCTTATTGATGACCCCACCAGTATCTTCCATCAAATAAACCTTTAACAGAAGTGGTCGCCAGTGATTCGGGGTATAAACAGTCCAGAAGTTTACTGTGACGTCAATTCACCTGGATTTACAGTGTTGTCAGTACTGACTTTTATGCACAAGTTACTTAAGTCAAGAGTGGCAGTGTTCCAGTCCTTCTTCTCGTGCGCCAACTTAGGATTTCAGCACCCGATGTCAGGAATTTCGTTCGAAAGCCGCTATCACTTTGGAGTTTTAGTACCGATCACCATTGGATTTATTCAGACTGTGTGAAAGCTGATTTACATCATTGTTGCTGCTGTGGAGGCTGGGATTTTTTTCCTTTTGAAGATAAGTGGTTTGTTTGTTTGTAAACTGTACCACTGTTCGGTGTAACATTGAGCCTTCCTCAGAGCATAATCTATTTATTCTTTCACGTGTTCTATATTATATGTTCCATATTTATGTGGGCGGTTGGAGCGGTGACTTATGAAGGGAATATTCCAGGTCACACAGGGCCTTCATGATCGTTCTATAGGGTTGAGATGGTGAGTCTCAATTGAGCGGTAATTCCGGTTCAAGGCTAAAAATCTTGCCGAGGTTCAGACCGTTACTTGTCCCTCACGACAGTATTTGTTTAGGTGTGCCGAAACGTCTCAGTGTTGTTGTCGTTATATTTTTTCTCTGTACCTTAGTTTTTGATTAATTTGTTTATGAGTGTCTTCCTCCTCTTACTATCTTTGATTTATATACAACTTTTTCGTTTATACACTGTATTGTCGCTTGTATTGCCTTACTTTTCGCTGTGTCATTGCATTCTTTGTAATATTTTTTCTTTGGTTTTGCTTTCAGATTTAGTTGATTCTGCGAACGTGGTCATTTGTGCTCTATATCTTGTCTTTGTCAGTTTTGTTTGTACTATCTATTTTGTCATGCACTGTCAATATTATAATGCAATATATATATATATATATATATATATATATATATATATATATATATATATATATATATATATATATATATATATATATAATTAATAACATTATTTATAGTTAAAAAGGTAATTGTACAAGTTCTTAAGCAAGGACTTTTCACCCACGAAGTTGGGATAGAGTGAGTGTCTCCTGGATATTTACATTACTTACATATCTTGTAGAATACAGCAGAATGTCTAGTTTAGATTATTTCATTACACAAGGGAAATCCCTTGGTATGACGACTGAGGAAGTAAAAGAATTCGCACTTGCCGAATAAGCCAAGGCACAGAAGTCAGAAGAAAAGAAACAGAAATTAGAGGTTGAAAAACAGAAAATAGAGGCTGAAGATAGAAAAATTCAACAGCAAATGGAAATGGAAAAACAGAAAATAGAGGCTGAAGATAGAAAAATTCAACAGCAAATGGAAATGGAAAAACAGAAATTAGAGGCTGAAAAACAGAAAATGGAGGAGAAAAAATGCAAATGCAAATGGAAGAAAAAAAGCTTCAGATGCATGCTGAAGAAAACCAAAGACTACACGAGGAAAGGATATTATCTATGGAATTAGAAAAAATAAAGGTAGTGAATATTGGTAAAACACAAAATGAGACAAACAATCAAACAACTTCTAATAAGGCAAATATCATTCTTATAGACCCAAATTGCCTAAATTTAATCCTACCTCTGACGATATTTTGTTTTACCTAAATAGATTTGAACTTTCATGTGAATCTCAGAAAATAGACAAGTCGGAATATTGTGCACGACTTGTGGACCTACTTACGGGTGATGCAATGAATGTTGTAAGTAGATTGGAGGGGCCTGACAAAAATAACTATGATACGGCCAGGGCTGAATTATTGAAGAAACACCAACTTGACGAAGACGGTTATGGTCTGCGCTTTAAGACTCTGTTACTGGAGACTGGGGTAGATTTTTCAGAGTTCATAGCAAATATACGTCTAACGTTTTCACGTTGGATTGAACTTTCTAAAACTGAGCACACATATGAAGCCCTTATGGATTTATTGCTTCGCGACAAAGTCATGTCGTCTGTGAATGAGTCTTTTCTTTCCTTCTTACATGAGCGAAAGCCTACAAACTTGAAAGATATGGAACCATACTGTCGCCAATACGTCACTGCACACCCAAATGTGACTGTTAGCCATTCTCAGGTCAGAGAAGGTTTACCCGTGGCTTCAGCAATACTATATGGTCCTAATTTGCGCTGTAGATCTCTAAGTGCGGATCGCAATTTTGGTAGGAGAGATAATCGTGATTTTGGACAGTACCAAGGGAGTCCATCACGCAGTAATTCTCCTTCTTCAAGGAACTGGAGACAATTTAATGGTCCTCAACATTTTGGTTCCAACAATTATGGAAATTTTGGAAGGGGTAACTACATAGAAAAAACAAGAAAGCAGAGTTAAACACAAGCAAAACCAGAAGTTCCAAAGCCAAGGCTCAAGAAGTGTACACAGAAGCAAACAAAGAAGTAAAAAGAAGTATCAAAAGAGACAAGAGGAAGTATATTGAGGAGTTGGCAAGAGAGGCAGAAGATGCTGCAGCCAAAGGAAATATGAGAGAACTGTATAGCAGCACAAAGAAGCTAACAGGGAAATACAAGCAAACAAGTTGCCTCATAAAAGATAAGAATGGGAAACTGCTCAGCAATATACAAGAGCAAATGAAGAGGTGGACATAATATTTTGGGGACCTTCTCAATAGACCAGCTCCACAAAACCCCCGGACATCCAGCCAGCAGAAGAAGAGCTACAAATTAACGGTGAAAGACCAACGAAGGAAGAAATAAAGAAAGCCATAAAGCTTCTAAGAGATGGAAAAGTGTCTGGACCTGATGGCATTCCAGCAGAAGCCATCAAAGCAGATATCGACACGGCTACAGAGATGTTATATAAATTACTTGGTAAAGTCTGGGAAAAAGAAGAGATACCAGCAGAATGGAAGGAAGGATATCTGGTTAAGTTGCCTAAGAAGGGAAATCTACAAGAGTGCACAAATTATAGAGGAATAATGTTACTATCAGTGCCAGGAAAGGTATTGAACAGGATTATCCTTGAGAGATTAAAGGAGTCCATAGACAAGAAATTGAGAGACGAACAAGCAGGTTTTCGACAAAACAGATCATGTACAGACCAGATAGCCACTTTGAGAATAATAGTTGAACAAAGTCTGGAATTGAATTCACCACTATACATCGGATTTGTGGACTACGAAAAAGCATTTGACAGTGTGGACAGAGAATCACTTTGGAAATTGATGAGGCATTATGGAGTTCCCCTGAAGATCATTAATTTAATAAAGAAAACCTATGAAGACATGACGTGCAGAGTTCTTCATGAAGGACAGCTTACAGAACCATTTGGGATAAGAACAGGAGTGCGACAGGGATGCCTCTTGTCTCCATTTCTTTTCTTGCTGGCAATAGATTGGGTTATGAGATCATCGACAACACACAACAGAAATGGAATCCAGTGGACTCTGACTAAGCAGTTGGATGATCTGGATTTTGCTGATGATTTGGCTCTCCTGTCCCATAACCGTAATCAGATGCAGGACAAATTGGAAACACTCGATGAGAGGTCACAGCAATTGGGTCTGAAAATACACAGGGAAAAGACAAAAATAATGCGAATAAATGCAGGTAATGAAAACAGGGTTGAACTTGAAGAAACACCAATACAAGAGGTAGAATCATACACATATCTTGGCAGTAATATAGATAAAGTTGGAGGAACAGACAGCGATATCAAAATAAGAATACAAAAGGCAAGAGGAGCTTTCATTGCATTGGGAAATATATGGAGATCAAGAGAAATAGGATCCAACATGAAAATAAGAATCTTCAACTCAAATGTGAAGTCAGTCCTATTGTATGGCTAGAGACATGGAGAACAACAAAGACAACAACCAAAAAGCTACAGACTTTCATAAATGGGTGCTTGCGTAGAATAGAGGGATTAAAATGGTATGACAAGGTTACCAATGTGGAACTGATGACAAGAACTGGACAAGTGCCAGTGGAACAAGAGATGAGAAGAAGACGATGGCGATGGATAGGACACACACTGAGGAAGCCTGTTGATAGCATTACAAGGCAGTCCTTGTTCTGGAACCCCCAGGGCAAGAGAGGCAGAGGAAGACCAAGAAGTACATGGAGAAGAGAGTTGGAAACAGAGGTGAAAATGATGAGGAGAACATGGAAAGAACTTGAGATGATGGCACGTGACAAGAGGACTTGGCATGTGTTTGTTGAAGGCCTATGCTCCTTTGGGAGTGGAGGGTTATGAATGAATGAACTACAATAGAGATTATCAACCCTACAATAATTTTTCTCGAAGACAACAAAATCCATCGAATAGATATTTTGATCAAAGGGGAAATAGTAATCGCGACAATGCTAACTGGGGTTCAAATCAGAACAATAGTTTCAATAGAGGAAATAGCAATGGTTCCAATAGAGATAATGGTCGCGATAGATCGCGATATGACAGTAGATCTCCAAATAATAGATCGCATCGCCATGCTAACTCTGCTCAACAAGAGCCCCAGTTTATTAATGATCAAGGTAACAATAATAATAGTGTCTCTAATGCTACTGCTTGCTCTGCTTTTGATTTCGAGAGAGCATTTCAGTGCCTGGAGTGCACAACTTTGTTCCAACCTACAGCTATAACTACCTTGAGTTGTGGTCATCCTCTTCCGACTACTCTCCTGCCTTAGCTGCGCATGACGGAAGAGGGTCTCTTACTTTACATAAAGGATTTGTGAATAGTAATCCAGTCTCAGTTCTCTTTGATTCTGGATGCACGACTGTTGGGATTAGACAGTCTCTAGTTCATCCATCTTGCGCTAGAGGTAATATGGTGAAATGTGTGACATTTGGTGGGACAGTTGAGACTTTTCCGACTGCCATAGTCCACAATGCCACACCGTTTTTCACTGGTTATATACACGCATGTTTGCTCAGAGCGCCTATCGCCGACCTTACTGTCGGACAGATACATGGTATAAAGATATTACGCCGGTACAAATTGCTGCTTGGGAACGGCAACATAACCTTACTGCTTCCACCTTAGGGGCTATGCCACGGTCTTATCACCAGGTGCATTCTGCTGAAGTGATACATTCTTCTAATTTCGTGCAAATTTGCAGTATAGATGATACTATTGTTCATCATGCTAATTTTAGTGCTTCTTGTAACCCAGTTCGACATACCTCAGTACGTCGTTATTCTAATTTTGACTCTTCTTTAACAACTATTATAGAAAAAGATCCTTCAGTTTTGTCTGATAGACACACTAATTTTATAGCTACGACTGAATCTACATCCAGTCACGTTGATTGCAACTTCTTTGCTGCAGTGACTAATGTTTTCTTTGCTACATGTACGAACTTAATTGTTAGTACATATCTGTACCTTATGAGTTTCTTTAGCTTTCTTGCTGGACCGGTTAGCTCGACCATACATTATTGCACACTGCTATTTGTCTCGGACACTTTTATCACTCTATATGATTATTATTCCCAGTTAGACTGTGCTATCCTTTCTCATGCAGCAGAAGAAGGTTTGATTAACATTGTACAGGGGTCGGAAGTTTACACGGCCACATTTGATAGATTAAAATTAAAATTGACTGTTGTATTTCATAAAATCCTACCTTTACCAAACAGAGATTTTCATTTGTGTTTTTTCACTGCGACGGCTTTGCGATGAGAGTCAGAGCTGCTATATTGATTGAGTAGGCTGTAGTATTGATCGCTAGATTTGCTGTTCCAGTGAAACCAGTCGGCAGTTTCTTCTTCGTCTTCCTCGTTCGCCCTGAAAAGGACGGTGGTTGCGTTGTGTCTGTTTGCGCCTAAGCTGTGATATCTGCACCTTTCAGTCGACACATCCGACTTCAGCACAGCATTTTTTAGGGACCGGGTTTGCCTTCCCATTGCGATTCGCACTCGCTCAGCCAGACTGCACTGCTGCAGACTGTTTCCAGGACCACCACGTGGAGGTGGAATGCGGTCTTGACCAGCTCTGGTTCGCTGGTCCTGATGCAAGCAGTACAGCTATGGGTCGCTGACTGCATTCACTATTGCTGCATCTTGGGGTCCCGAAACCAGTCGGCAGTTTGACGCCACACTAGATGTTTTTGGTATCTTCGTGGTTATAAGATGTTCCAAGACCACCGGAGTTTTCCTGTCTATGCAACTTCTTTAAGATAGTAGATAGTATTGTATATTAGTATAGTATAGTACATTATATAGTATTGTATTAGGATATGGCATAACTTCTTTAAGATAGTATGTAGGTTCATCTTTATGCACCGTTTCATTACCATATTTTTATATATACATATATGACTCTGACTGTGTTCTGATAATGCACCATTTCATTACCATGTTGTTCTTATGATATTGTGTTTTGATAAACGTTGAGCATATGACAATTGTAATGATGATACTATTTCTATTTAACTTATCATTACATTTCGGTATTGTACATTTTCTTTTTTGGAAAAAATGAGGACAAGAAAATAGGTGTTTTATCTGACATTGTATGGTTTTTTCTTTGCCCAGCGCTTGATTGTGCGCTAGGGGTAACTGTGTATAGCGATAATAGAACATTTAAAAAAATGTTTTTTCTGAGGTTGTGATGTATTTTTTCATTGCCCAGCGCTTGATTGTACGCTAGGGGTAACTACGCATAGCGATATTGTTAATTAATGTCTATAATGAGTTCATCATTGGTACTTTATAAGTTTATTAACTTGGTTATCATGCACATTATGTTATTTTTTCTAAATGGTAGCTAGTTAAGTGTCTTTTGGTATAAATATGCATTGTGTAACTTATTGTTTACCATGATATATCATTGTCTGCTCATTCTTCTTGTACTTCATCTGCTCTTTTCACTTTTCATTTATGATGGCATAGCTAGTCTATACTTGATATACTTCATATTTCTTTGAATTTGTTGATCTTCGTATCCTTATCTCATTATCTTTCTATACTTCATTTTCTTTTACTTTACACTTACTTCTATCCCTCTTTTGTTCTTTTTTTGGTAACATGACTTAACATAGGGTAATCCTTATGTGTAGATATTATGATTGCATCGCACTCAATTTTTTATTTATTTTTTTTTTTCGATGCAATTTTTTTCTAAAAAAAAATCATCATATCATTTTTTCCCCCGGGGTCGGTGTAGTCTGTTAAGTCATATTCTAATTAAGGGGAGTTAAGTGTTTAAGACTCATATGTACGGGTCGGATTTTTGTACACACACTTTTTGAACACAGCTCTTTTGACTAGCTGTTAGTTCGCTTTTTAAAAATGGGATAAAGAAACTGTCGAACGTACTATTTGTGGGGAAAGGCGGATGAATTCTGCTCACATCTCAAGCTGCGAGTTTGCGCTTGAACGAATTTGGTACTGAGCTGTTTTAAGCAGCTGATTTTTCGTGACAGTATTTGGCTGGCAGAGCTTGAAAATGGTTGCTTTACCATTTTTGCTAGTGTGTTCCAGCATATATTCTTTTTGTGAAAGGAATATTTGATAATCGTAGAATGTACTTTATTGCGGATATTATGAGGCCACGGATTGTACAGGCCATTATTCCATATCCATATTCTGTGATGGATTGTTTTTGCAGTTAGATAGTGTGTTGAAGAGAATGTTGTTTTCTCCCAGGGAACTTGTGATTCAAAGCCACGGATCTCATTGGCTTGTTAATGCATTGTATTCATATTGATTCAAAGTCATGGAGTATTGAGAACTGGAATGATATTTTTACTGTACTATTATAAGATGAAATATGTGCTACTATGTCCTGCAGCCTGTTTACCTATTTGCTGATTCATGTTTCCTGATGGATATTTGTACCTAGTGCCCATGATTTGCTGTGGTGGTGTATGCAACCGTTGTTATGGATTTACTTACATGTTGCTTCATGGGTATGTTGTGAATTGTCTTGCTATGATGTCTACGTGACCGTCTCGTCAATAAACTGTATAATGTTGCCAGGTCTTACAACATTTCCTGACTTCTACGTTGCTGTGATGTGAGTGACTTTATCATAGACACACTTAAAGAACCTATACACATTCGCGTATGTTATATTTCCATAGTCACACACCTGTCGGCCATCCGTAAGCCCGACTTATGCTGATCGCCATTTATCAGCGAAAGTAATAAGAACATTTACGTTATTGATGACCCCACCAGTATCTTCCATCAAATAAACCTTTAACAATGGGCTACCACGACAAGCATAGGGAACTAAGAGCCAGGGATCCAGACCTCCAGGACGACCCAGAGTCCGCTGGGAGGACAATATTAGACAATCTTTAAGGACTAGAATGGAACCAGGCCAGGAGGATGACAGTCGATAGGATAGTATGGCGCTCTGTCTTCCAAACCTCTACACCTCACGGTAGAAGAGGAACGACTAAGTAAATAAGAACAGTATCGACATATTTGCACTTTGGGCAAACCCATTGGCGCTAAGTATCCCTCAGTATTATGTCAAAGAATGTGAATGCTAACGTTTCCTGTAGCTCGCTGGTTGTATACACCAGTGGTTCTCAACATTTTTTCCTTATGAGCCTCATATACCTCTGTGTCCCCCCCCCCCTCCGCCTCCCCCCACCTTTTTCATAGTCGCTGTTAGCTGGAAAAAGGGTATTTTACCATCTGCCATGTTTATTAATCTAAACCGTATCATAGAAAGACAAAGTATGACAGGACGCGCCAGATATAGCTAGAACGTTAGAATGAACGCTTAGTGAATCTGCAGAGAGATTATTGAAAACAAGTATAGAATGTAGGCAGAGGTTTAGGCATCCTCGTCACCCTTATCCCATCCCTGACTTATGTAATTATATTATCTACAATTACAATTTATTTTGGCTCGTTTTCCTCAGGTAAAAGAATAAAAGACTTTATCTATTTATCAACAATGTTTACATTCAAACTTAAACGTGACATAAAGAAAATAAAACAGAACGAGGTTTTTTGATTTTCTATAAATATAAAATAGAATTTCCAACAGACATATAGAAAAAGAAAACCCAGTACATAGTGTGGTTTTTACAAATGTAAATTCTAGTCTTGCTTTGAATGAAACCAAAGGTGACAAAAATGAAAATCTACTTGATAGTTTGGTAACTTTTCTTTTACAATAGAATTATTGTTGTGAATATGTTATTTGTGTTTTTATAAGGAAGGACTTTCTTCATGGGGACAATCTTATAGAACTGACGTATATGCTTGTCAATGCTGGTAATGTAGTACTCAGCTTTCTAATTGTTTGTGTCTGCCTGGCTTTAAGGTAGCCAAGTGTTTGTGGTCTCCCGAGGTGTTGGACTCTTCTGCCAGACTCCTGATTCAATGCTGTCAGGCTCCAGGTGCAGTTCTACGTTTCGGCCCTCAAGATTCCAGTTGTTACGTACTGACAGTAGGCTGGAGAGCAAATAAATGTAATATTGCCTTAGCTTAATGCTAAGCGCAACGCATTTAGCCCGCCCTCTCTGAAGGACTCAGTCCATCAGATAATGTATGCCCCGACTAAAGCGGGTTTCATCTCAGTGTGGTATTGTAACCTCGTGTTCTAGCTTTCTGCCCCCACTCTTGTCTTTATCATTAATTTAAGAATGTCTCGCTAGCACAGCTAAGCAAAAACATAACAGAGTTTGCACTTTTCTAAGTCTCTGTTTCTATCAAGTGTTCTATAATCATGGGCAATCATAGAACACGTTTCCCACCCATATAAAATGACAATAGTTATTATATGCATTACATACATGTCAAAAGTGATACAATAATAAACACTGCATAATAAACATTGAAAGGTTATTATTGACACGGATGACAGAATTAGAAATTACTGATAGCTATGTACAGTATTTCTGGCCGCGCATGGAGCATAGGGTCCAACAGTTGCTAGATGTCTCCAAAAAGAATTATGAAGATCATAACTGTTGAATTATGTCTTGCATTTAAAGCATGAAGAAGACAAGGGCAGTGGGTAATAATGAAATAAGAAGTTGTGAAGCTTGCATATACTAGGGAATACGAGTTGATGCAATGAAAATACAGCTTCAGTTTAGAAAAGGTAATCCCATAGCAGATACTGCCGTAGGAGAGTGAAGTTTTATATTCATCGTAATAGTTGCAGATCGAGAGGTGGGATGACCAGTTCCCTTCCTCGCTGCCTTTTCCTAATAAAGAACATGAATTAGACATACAAATCATGTATTAAAGTAAGAATGATAAAATTATGCATACCCGTCCCAATGTCAACCAAGAAGATGTTTGACTTGATGGCTTGCCTGGTCTTTCAGCTCTAGTGGTCCCCTATTCTACTTTTTGGGTATGATGATAGTGGCCACTAATCTAAGCTGCCTCTTTTGTAAAGGCACTTAATTCTATTTAAATAAGTGTTTAGTAGAGTGCTAATAGCTTAAAAAGCCCATCTTTCCTTGACGGAAAGGCAACATAAGTTTTTCTGTTGTACTTAGCAAATTTCTACTTTAACTTCTTTACAAAGAGTTAGACGGTTTGATAACCCTTCTTATTCTCTAGCAGGCCATCTTGGGAGTAATTTCTGTACCCACAGTTTTCGGATGCATATTTTAAACCCGACGCTTTCACGCTGACCAGCGTGCCCACGTGTGCTGTAGCGTTGGTCAGCTCTGGCGTGGCCTCATAATTTAACCTAGCCTATCTCTGGCCGGCTCAAGCATGGCTTGGGTCATAAATAACTCTCACCGATTTCTGTCATGGTCCGATTCAAATACAAAGAATTTCTTAGCTAGGTATGTGTCGTGAAACATTCTAAATCCACATATCTAAATTAAAAAGTAAATGTAAAGCCTAACGAATTAATTCAATAAAAGGAAAGAGGAATGGTAAAAGAACAGTGCTGTCACAATGGCGTATAAAAATCCCCCTTTTTCTACTTCGTCTGCATATTGTAACGCTTTCACATTTACTAGTAAAGCCTACAGCAGCACACACGCGTTTCTAAAAATAAAACTGGTACTGTGTTTCTTAGAAAACCTTGAGATACGCACACTGCTTAATGACCTAGATAAAATACTAGCATTAATGTCATTATATACACTGCGTAATGAAAAGACAGACGGACTTAGAAGAGAGAGATAGAGAGATGAACGGAGGAACGCATGCAATACTACCACAGTCTCGCGATTAATAGTAACGCCAATCCCACGCGTAAGACATGAAGCACTAACTTTTTTTCAAATAAACAGTGACAAAAAACACTACCAATACACGGTTAGGTTTTGAAAACATGTTTAATGCTTATTAGGAAACATGACACAATACTGTTTTACGTCTGAAATCCTGACTTTATACTGACAGAACAGTCGAAAAGGCAGGACAGGTGGCGGTTCTAAATCGAAAAAAAAATAAAAAACAAATACACGACTATCCTAGAATACATATTTTGAACGGAGCCACTTAGCCCCATTAAATTTATATAATTGGGTGCCTTAGGACTTGCTGACAAAGAATATGTTAAGTGTTATGCACATAGTCTAGTAATTAACAAATTATAGCCAAAATATTATAGGGGTGTTGTCTGACAGCACCAGATCATATTTGCTCATGTTTGGATACTGCTTTAGGGGAATGAGGCCACTACGTTAAATCCGATTTGATTGGTTAGAATTATATGTAAGGCGAAACATGATTAGTCGACTGCAAATACTATTTTTGGTTGTTAAGGGAAACGTAGGAAGGGTAAATTTTTTCAAAAGCTTTTGTAAACATGGTCTCATTGGTTAGACCAGTTGATATAGTCAATTAGGAGCGTCTGTTCAGTGCCACTTTTTGAAATTAAACTGTGTAGAAGCAAGTGCGTTGATATCCAGTTCATATTTTTCTAATGAAAGCCTGGGACAGAGGCAGATCGGAATTGTGCCATAACTCATCGCCAGTCAACGTATTTGTTTAATATTTCCTTGAATTGTGGTAAGCTAGACATATTTGATCTCTTTTAGATGAAAATTGAATGTGAATTGATAATTTATGTATGTATGGTGTGTGGTTCAGTAACAAACATGAGGCAAAGCCTAGATATGGCTCTATCATGAGAAAAACTTGTCGGAGAGGAGTATAACTGTATGGGATTGCCAAATAGTACTATGACACCTATCTTATTGTATAGAAGAAATTACAGCTGAAATTGCAGAGGCGTTGTAACCATTAGGGAGAGGAATACTGGTGAATGTTGTTACATGAGAAGCTAACAGTTGGCCTACAGCACTGAACTCAGTGTTTGTTATGTATTGTGCTTCAGTGTGGAAATAGATTATAAATTAGTTCTGAAGTAGGAGGTACAACCTTCTTGTTTCAGGGACCGTGGTACTAACGTATTAAAGCAGCACATGGTCTGAGTTTTGCTGAATCCAGAGGCTGGTAGCATACTCCTTGGTCAAGATAGCGACCAGTATTGTTTCTCAAGGAAACGGTGAAGCAAGCGAGCAGTGGAGACTGTTTCCTGCCGCCCACACAGAAGTTAAGAGTTCGTGGCCAGAGCAGCTCAATCTTGTGTATACCCCCCCCCCCCCCTTCTAAAAGTGACTTTACCTTAAATCAAGAGGGACATTTATTTGTTTCAAATAAAAAGAAACTGTGAACCTTTCCAATATTATTTCCACCAGAAACAAACACTTGAAGTCATGATGACAAACAACAACATAGCTTGAATAGCCAGTATTACCTCATAGTACCACCGCACAACTTACACACATATTGCAATAATAATATATGTCAATACAAAGATCCTATCTATAAATTGTGTACATACAACTTGTAATTACATTTGATTGTGATTCCTGGTTCACTTTGTAGTTGAATCAGGATATCTATTATTGACAGGAATTAATACATATTTTTAAAAGTTACACTTGACTTATTAAGATAGTCTTATAGAGTGTTCTATGTATGTGAGTGTCACAGTGTTGTAAAGTATTGTGGATTAAATTAAATTGTTTATCTGTCTGTTGGTGGTTATAAACATACATGTCATCACTATCATAACCCTAGACATTCAACGTAGTCATCACAATATTCCAGAATAAGTCTGACTGAGGTCTAAATGTGGTAGGAAGTAAGGTCATCTGTAATACACCACACTTATTAGATACAGATACCTTCACAGCTGATCTCAGTCAGTACACTAAGTCCCCTATAAATATTTATATCATCCCACTTTACCACAGTATGACCGAAGTGCACTCCTTGAACCGACGAGAGGTGGAGAGAGAGACTGGTAAGGACGAAGGACTGTGAGAGATTTGGACAGCGTTACTGTTTAAGTCTATAGATAGCGTTAGAATTGAAGAAAATTCGTCTCACCAAGTAAATGAATTAAACGGTAGCGTGAATAGTAGACAAAAAATGTAGATAGGCGAATCGTCTTGCGACAGAAAGATGACCTTAAAGGTTAGAAGCTGATATATTTATGAGCAGGAATCGACGCTTGGCTTTGGGTAGATAATGGTGTTAGTACTGGAAAGAAACGAAATAACGACCTTTAGGTAGAACAATGAAAAATAACAAGAATTAGAAGAAAGACAATTAACTCTGAGTCAGGTATACGGGGGACACTGACCGAACGTTGCTCCCATAAATGTAGATTCTAGTGAGAAGAAGAGAATCATATTAGTAGAAGTTAAGATTGTTTCAGACAGTCTGAGCCAAGAAGCAGAAGTGAAAACATCGCGGGAAGTTCATGCTGCGGTTTAGCAAATACGCGATATAGTGAGATATGATAAAGAACATGAAATAAAGAAGTTGTATTTTTACCTTTACGTAGCGTCGAAGTTACAGTAATATCGCGTGAACACAGAGCAGTATTTCTCCTAGTAAGAATATTTGTACACAAGGACATCTTGTGCAGTGATCTATCAGTTTGACCTTGGAATAAAGAACGTAATTAACGCAACAGGACAAGTAGGTCTGACTTATAAGATACCCCAGAGATCTATGTTGAAGTAGAATGATTGAGAACATTGCATAGCAATTATTTTGTGTATATAAACATATCTTGACAAGTCGATATATCATCAAACAACAATATTTTGAGTGAATCATCGATTGAACCTTCTTATCCCTTGGGCATTTCGAACGGAGAGTTGCATCTGTTATTATCAAAAGATATATATGGGACCTAAGACGCGTCAGTAGTGAGGAATGCAGTCAGCGACCCATAGCTGACTGCTCGCGTCAGGGTCAGCGAACCAGGGCTTACCAAGACCCTACTCCACCTCCAAGTGGTGGTCCTGGAAACAGGCTGCATCACTGCAGTCTGGCTGAGAGAGTAGGGATCGAAGTGGGAAGGCAAACGCGGTCCCGAAATATGCCGTGCTGAAGTCGGATGTGTCGGCCGAAAGGCGCAAGTATCGCAGCTTTGCTGTAAACGGACACAACGCAACCAACGTCCTTTTCAGGATGAACGAGGAAGAAGGAAGAAAAGATATATCTGACATTTTCATGACATTTGACCTACTTTGATTTGGTCTTCATTATTATGAGAAGTTTGTGATTGAGTAAGGTCATTTACACCTGTATGAGGTTCTACAACTCATTATCACTACATTGTTGAGGATTGTTACATGTTTGCAAGCATTTGGGTTTGGATCCGACTCAAATGATTGCACCATGGAACACCTCAAATGAATATGTATATATTAACGACATGGTCTGCATATCTCTATGCATGACGCGTATAACTTGGAAACGTCATTCGACTTGTGGGCTTCGGCCCCAACGGCAGCGTTTGGAATGTGTGGCCTAGCCACTATGGAATGTGTGGCCTAGCCACTATGGTATGTGTGGTATAACCACTTTGGAAAGTGTGGCATAGCCACTGAATTTATATGTGTGGCTGGTAAGCCAACTTAGCAGTGTATTCATGGAGCAAACTTAAGTCGTGTCGTTCGTAACGCAGTTTGAATATATATGGCTGATTAGCCAGGCGTTGTATGCCAAATGAACATTATGAAACTAGCAGCAGGAGTAAGTCTAGTATAAAGGAATATTATGTAGCTAGCAGCTGGAGTAAGTCTAGTACAAAGCAATATTATACGACTAGCAGCAGGAGTAAATCTAGTGTAAAAAGGATAGTATAAAACTAGCAGTAGGAGTAAGTCTAGTTAGCATATGAACCATGCCAAAGGATGTTGGCTGGAAAAAGGAACGGACCGCTAAGCAGAACTGTAGATTACTGAACATGTGATTTTAATGAGGAATAAGAACCCTTGCGACACGTACATTAACTGTGACTGTGAACTATGTCGTTACGTAGTTGTGACTTCTCATGGAAAAGAGAATATTAATTAAATGTTTGAGTCGTCGAATCCTGGTCTTATTCAATGACGTATTCTGAGTTCAGTTATATACTGTTTTATTCAACAATAATGACCAGTGACATTTAATGCATAAACACGCTGCCTCACACTGCTAATATTAATAATGCAACAGAATAATCAGGTCAGTCAATATTCATATCTTTAATATGAAGCATGTACAAGTACCAACATATTACACGGGTTACAATGGACAATATCGATACGAGCGTAGTGCATAACGAAATCCCAGAAAAAAGGAAGTAAATGAACCCGGAGGACTTTGACTTCTAATATCAGAATACGCATGCAACATCTTGGTAATCAAAGTATATAGAATTTTCAACATACTGGAGTCGAGTCCCTCAACATACATCACGTGCCCAAATAACATCAAACATAAATTGCTCTCAGGTCTATAAACCTTGGGTTAAAACAGCCGTCCTTCATCACATATATAAAAACAACCCGACTGTTACATAAGTATTAGTAGTAGCTAACATAGCTAACAAAAACAATTAATTCTATGCAGACATAATTGTGCAATAGCAAACAGTGTTCTTAAGGGCATAAAGTGTCTAGCGGCAGCATAAGGCCAGCAAACAGAACAGATTCTTATACTTGGTACTTACTTCTAAGTTTGAAGGAATGTTTACGACCGGTTGGAAGGAAAGTCCACTGACCCCCCAGCCTCGCAATGACATGTCATTGGGCCAAAAGAGCTGGAAAGCTCGAGTGCCGCTGGTTAGAAGAAAAAAAGAAAAACAAAGTGGCAAAGAAAATTCTTAAAGACGTAAAATTTATAGTAAGGTAAAAATATTGGGAATTTGGTGTTAGGCCCATATTTTTTTTACCAACGGCACACTAGGGGTGACGTGGTCAGCAACTCGCCGGCCGCCTTAACCTTCCCAGAGTTGTTCTGGAACGCAATTCATGAGACTGTGTCGACCCCGGAGCCGTTTGCGGTCTAAAAATCCCGCCTCAACTTGGGATCGAACCATGGACCACCGAGCTGGGAAGCAAGTGCACTAACCACTGCGCTACCGAGGCTCCCAAAATTTAAAGTAGCAGCATAAAACCTGCTAAAAAATTAAAAAAAATATTTTTATAATTGGCACTTTATTCAATGTGAGCCGTGTTGCTGATACAGACTTGGCTGCAGCGTTGTTAGTGACAAATGCTTCAAATGCTCAACATACACAGCAGTTGCGTAATAAGGGGAGTGCGAGGGGGCTGTTCGCCCCTGGTGACAGCAAGGAAGTGGGCGCCACTTGACACTATTATGAAAGTACATACTGTTGAAAATATACTTGCAAGTGTGTTTCTTTCTGGGGGAGGGTTCTAAAGGTAGGATCCACCTCGGGTGCCAAATACTTTACGGGCGCCTCTTAAACACAGAAAGATCACCATTTTGCAGTTCAATTTCCACAGTGGTCAGTGAAGGAAACTGCATCAACTCGCGACAATTTATTTTTCCCTTGTAACTGCTTGTTCAACAAACTCAGTTTTACAAAGACATCTGATAGGTAAAATATATCACAATTTGCAGCAATGATCTCTTCTCCAAGCTGCTTGGAAAAATAACTCAAACCGTTAGTGACAAACGAAGATCACCTCTTTTCACAGTATCAGGGCGGTTACGAGCTTTTGATAGTAGGTGAACCATCCGACTAAAGCCAGATTCAGCAAGATAACCTTGCTGTCCCAAAGTGCAACAAAGCAACGATGACAATTACCTGTTGATGGCCAACGGACCTCTGTATGCATCAGTAGGTGCTCAAACTCTTCTTTATTTTCCATACAGAGTTGTCTGAAAAGATGGTCTTGAAGTACATTTGATTTGATTCGGTTGAGTCTTTATTTCAATGTCAAGGGCGTTATACAGATGCTCTACCAAATTTTTGGCAACCAAATGTTGAGGGTGGATCACAGAGTGTATGCAGAAAACTTCAGACACAGTATTTTTTCAAAACCAGCAATGAATCTCTGGATCTGCAAACAAAAGAAGCAGCACGATGAGTTGCGCAAGCCAATATATTCTCAAGTGGAATATTGTTTTCCTTGAAATAAGTCTCAGCTTCTTGAACAATTGTTCACATTTCATGTCTGTATAATCTTTTTATCAACAACATCTCCTCACGGGACTGATTATCATCCCAAAACCTAGCATGTGTCACCAGAAGAGCTTCATTATCACGTAAAATGGATTCATGAATTTGCAGGGCAAACTTCTTCACTTGCAATTGTGCAACTAGTAGTTTTTCCACATCATCTGCCACTTCATTAATGCGCAATGATATTGATAAATTGCTCAAAGGGATGATCTCAGTAATTTCACGTGTATTCTGATTCATGACAGTTAAAATCACTTTCATAGGATGCAAGTAAACTGTTATCTACTTTGGCTACTCTTCTACTAAATATTTTATCCACTATTGGCCTTGCTTGAGAATCATCGCACAGTTTTTTTAAAGTAATCTTGTGATTTGCCCTTCTTGACCTTGTGCACTGTCTCCAAATGTTTCTGCAGCTTACGTGGCCGCGTGCTTTCATTTGAAAGTGTAGTCATACATGTTAGACGCATTGGCATTATACTGTCCTGTGGTGATGGAATAAAACCGTTGGCTAGATACTCAATGCAATATTGCTGACATTTTTTCTTCATCAAACTAGCCATGAGTAATCTAACAAAAAAATAATAATAGTAAACCACATAAATAATTATTTACTATTAATTATAATTAATGATTTAGCGTGAAAAATATATTGGTCTGTTTACTATTAAAACTGGCATATCGCACTAGCATCTGCGACAAGTAGCAATGGAAATGATAAAAATGTTGAAAAAATAAAATAAAGAATGTAGACTGCAGCCAGATTATACCCGCATCTAACTGCCAAATCAAATACTTTGCACTGCTTACTTGTCATTAACCACTTAACCATGTCTAGATCTACGTGTTGCGCAACTAAACAGACTAACCATCAAAATATACTGTTTCACTAGAGTCTTCTCTAAACACTTATTGCATATCTCAATGTGAAATGTTAATTCAAGATTCAAATTGTACCTTGTGTTGGGAAATACAAATAGCAATCAAATGCACATTCAATACTTCAAGGAGGCAGGTTAACGACTAACCTTATGTCACTTGAGGGGTTGGAGTGGCTGTGAGGTATGGCGTCCGCCTCGAGTTCTAAAGGTACCGGGTTCGATTCCCAGCAGAGCGAATTTAATCTTATGGACATTTTTGGGAACCAGTGGTCCTAATGAAGTCATTCTCCCCCCTGGTCTCCTGGGTAGTGAGATCAGATGCCTAGCCTTCTCGGATAAGGGCGAAATAAATAGGAGGTCCGTTGTGCAAGTTGCACGCGTTAAAATTCCTCGGCAATTGGACATAGTAAAGAGTAGGCCATAAGGCTGCTGCTCTGGCAAAATTTTAAATGTAGAAACTTATCCACCACAAAACTATTTATAGAATATGTGATTCCTAAATTCACACACTGGGATTCTCGCCGGGGCTACGAAGTTCGTGCACTGTGCTGAGATCCTCCTTGTGTGATCTAAGGGAAGAGATCGGAGCACTGATTGTCACGTAGGGTTTATATTCATTTAATTTCCTACATTTTCTTTCTATTCGTTCACCCAAATTCTCTCTTTTATTATCTCTGTATTTCATTTTTCCTGTATATTTTTCATCCATTCGTTTTGCGAATATTATTTTCATATAATTCGCAAACTTTACCTGTTTCTTTCTCAAAACTGAGAATCGCGCTAGGACGATATTACGTAGATGTCAGGGCTGCAGGGCGTCAGAAGGCGTGATAAGTCGGTTCGCTGAACATAGGACGTAGCAAATCGTCTACATTCTCACCGAGCGCGCGAGCTTCTTCTCGGCATAAGTCCCGGTGAGGTGTGATACTTTACATCTGCACCGGTCAGTATCCAGACATTTGTCTGGAAAATCCCAAACTGACATGGCGCTCACTTGGGCCATGGTCAGCTGTAGTGTGAAAACTGCCCTGAAATGGAGTCAGGCTGTCTGGGATTTGAAACTGACACGCGTACATCGTGGTCAGTAGGTGACAGTTACGACACGCGTTAAGCGGACGTAAATGTTGGGAGTAGGGGAGATAATTTCGCTTGGCGAAGTAAGTTTGGGCCCTTTGTCTGATTTTAAGATATTGGCCAAGTTTGAAACTTTAATTTCATTCTCGCTCATAGACTCCACAGTAGATAGGTCGCTCGAAAACAGAATAGCTGTTAGCGAAGATCTCAGTTTGTTTCGGCAATTTGTCGAACTTCTAGACTTCCAGAAATATTTTCAGCATTTTTATTCTTAAGTTGTGCGACTACCTGTAATTCTGTGGTTGAGGTAATTAATATGATAGATATATAGATTTTGTGAGTGTTAAAGTGTTAAATCGCTTAATTCATTTTAATCTATTTCTTTAGCGCAGAAGAGAAATAAAGTGGTAGGCTATTATATTTTCTAGGGAAGCATTCAGTGGAAAGCAGAATAAAATTAAAATTTCTAGCTTATAACGGCAATTGTAGCTATTTATAAATTTAATTTAACTGCTAATACTCAGTCGAGTGTATTTTTCTAAACTAACGTATAAACTCTAGAATCCAGCCTCATGAATGATGACGGGATACGCACGTGTTCCTAATTTATGAGGATTGCTGATTTTTAAATATAACTTACGTCACGGGAAGTTTAAATGATAAGCAAAGCTCTCTGCTTGCAAGTTTAAATGTAAGTTTTAACCAGTACAGATTCTGTTTATTATATTATATGTGTTATTTTTCCTCCACACAGTGAAAGTTTTGGGGTGACCCTAACTTTACCAGCACCTAGTAGTAGTTTCCATACTTGTGAAGAAATAGACAGTCCTTATTTTGAACCACGTGGGTTTTCTCAAGTAACACTGATCTGACGGTGCAAGTTAGACAGAAATACTAATATCCCTATAACGGGTTTTCAAAGACTGTAATGATAAATACTGGACCTTGGAGCCAGCACTTAATTTCTTCTAGAAACTCTATATAATTTGCTGCCTGGTGGCGTGAATATTAACAATCATTTCCCGACTAGATTATATCTTGTGGACAAATCTGTGGTGTGACTAAAGTGAATCCTATACTGAGGGAAGGCACCGACCTGACATTCATCATTTTTTTAGAAACCTACGCTATTGACACTGTGCTCTGCTAACTCCCGCGCCTGGAATAATTGTTAGGTGAATTAATCAGACATTTGAACAAATTTGCATACCCAAGTAGTCGTTCCCGGAGACTCCAAGTTAAATACGTCTTTTGGAACTGGGGACTTCTTGGCAGAAGACTGCATTTTTTTGAGTCTGTGTGAAAATCTAAAATCAATGTGTTCCAAGAGGCAGCAAGCAAAGTCGTGAGTACAAGTATGAGAAGCCATGGCGGAATGAATGAGTGTACGCTGGTTTGAGTGATATTTTTCACTATTTTATCTTTGACACCCTGTTGCTGTCCTAATTTTTTTTCCAATCTGCATAATTTGTTGCTAAGGCTAGAGTTCTTGTGTTTTTGTCTTAGGTTAAATCAGATTTTTTTCAAACTCTGTGCATATAATTACGAGATAAAACAAAGAAAAACTCTTAGACATCAAACTCTATGTATCTGTGACTCGGGCGCCATCATCTGTTCTCTTAACGGGGCCGGGCTAAACCTAGAGTTAACACTATAACGGGGCTACCATCCTTGCAACATTTCCTTGATTTTTTTATGACTATGTGTATATGTATTTTCCTTGATGTACTTTCTTTGATGTTGTGAGCCGATTTTTCCTGATAATAAAATCGCTCTTGAACTTAATAATCGTGTTTGGTCAGCTCGTTCTAGATAATATATATATCATTGTTATAGTTTTCCCACGTCTGTGTGTTTACCTGTCGTCACGTGTATGTGCGTGCCTGTGAGTGATAGAAATATACGTAATATGTATATTGGTGTAGTCTGTCTGACGCTGTAACAACTGTTGTAGAAGATAGGTGAGAGAGAGAAGAATTCTTTTCGCTTTCAGAGACAGCCACTATATCAAATCTATCATCTCACGTGTGTGGAAATTCTATTACCTTTCACTAACTCTCACTGAGTCTATCACCTATTCAAACCTATTCAGAAGGGACCAAACCTAGTCTTAATTCTCCTATCGGAAATCTACGACAAATGGGGACTCGTTTCCGGTCTTTGAACTTAGAATAGGAAGACGAGTACGACAAACGTGGACTCGTCTATCTGGATTTTGTACTTAAGATTCTGTATTCTGATATAGAGTAAGAGTGTGATGTCTTGTGACTGTGTATCTTTTAAAAATAATTACCCCCTAGACTAGCGATCTGTTTACGGGCGTGCTGACCACACAAACTAATAAGTTTTTTTTTTCCACAGCATCTTTGAATAATATACATTTTGGTTACAGGTTGATTTGTCGGGATATATGTTAACTGCTGATTGTAATACTAAATGCTGGTAAAGTGGTGAGTGTATAACATTCACTGGGTACTGAGGCAGAACGGCGTTTGAACTAAGTTAAGGAGTGTGTTTCGGACTTTTTGTCCAGATTAATTCTCTCCCTTACCCGATCTGACTTCAGGGGCGAGCTTATAGTGGATTTTTAAAAAATTAAGGGATTTTTCTCTTTAATTTTTGCAATATTCTTTTGTTTTTCCACTGTAGCAACTTATTTTTCAGTGTAATCTTAACTACCATTTAGTTGGCGTAGTCGTGTTTTGCATTAAGTGCTTTATTGCCGATAATAGCAGCGATAGTTAGATTTTTATTTGGAGGAGGTATCCCAGGGTTAAATATATCATCTTTTGATTTTTGGTAATTTTTTTCTCGTAAGTGGTAGGAACCAGTGTATCCTTTTTCCTATTTTCTTTCTCCACTAGTCTCAGTCACTGACCTAATATGGCCGAGAGGGCAAAGCTTAGACAACTTCTCAGGGACGAAGCGAGAGAGGAGGGACTGGAAGGAGAAGAAGCGAAAGCTTTTGTCAGAGACGAACTTGAGAGATACGATGCGGAGAGGAAAGCAGCTGAAGCTAAAGAGCAGAAGAAGATGGACGAGGAAATGGAAATCCGCAGGGAGAGAGAAAAAGAGAAGGAGAGACAGCATGAGAAGGAGAGGGAGGAGAGACAGCATGAGAAGGAGAGGGAGGAGAGACAGCATGAGAAGGAGAGGGAGGAGAGAGAGGAAAGAGAGAAGGAGAGACAACATGAGTTGGCTCTTAAAGCTCTAGAACTTCAGAGCCGTGGGGCTGCCTCTACCTCCAGCAATGGAGAGTCTTCTCCTCATTCTTCCTTAACTGACCCTGCTAACACTCAATCTCTTCAACTAAATGCTATGTCTTTCACTCTTGAATCTTTTCCTTGTCCAAATGAGAAGATTGACACATGGTTAGAAAAATTTGAGAAAATTGCAACTCTGTACGGGTTAGAGAGGTCGCGTTGGAATATGAAACTTTCCCAGGCCCTAAAAGGTTCTGCTTATGATGTTTATTCTAAGCTGGAAAGTAGCCAACAAGACGACTACGATGTGTTGAAGAAAGCGTTACTGGAGCGCTTTGAAATGAACGCTCGCAAGTTTTTGCAACTGTTTCGCAACAGCCGGAAAGAGAATTCTGAAACTTTTCACCAGTTCTCATCTCGTCTTAAGGGATATCTAACAAAGTGCCTTGAGCTTTCGCAGCTCCCCTCTACCTATGAAGGTCTTGAGGAACTTGTTCTAACTGAACAAATAAAGAACACTTTGTCTGCTGATACCCGGAGATTTCTCGCTGAGCAGGGGGCAGAAAAACTTGAAGACATTTTGGAAAAGTCTGAGCGTTATCACAATGCGCTGGCTGAACTACCGGCCACAAAGCGGAAACCGACAGAGGAGCATTTTCGAAAACATAACCTAGAACAATCTTCTCAGGCTTCTAACCAAAATAACCACAGAGAAACTGGACCTCAAAACCCCCCTCCTGAAAAATCCAAGTTCTACAAGAACAAGTACCCCAACCACCCCAAACAGTCTGATCAACCCGACCGCCCTACATGGCAGCGTAGCCAGAAAGGACAAGGTGGCAAAGGGAGAACCCCTGAGCACGGGACATATGATCAGAGCGAGCACACCGAGCCGAAACGCATCGGATGCTTATTGACAGTCTCGCAAGGCGGAATTATTGACAGTGATTCCCAACCTGTTGGGGATAGACCCTCAACGCGAGGTACTGTTACTTTGAACGGTTCTCAAACTTCTTGCTTATTTGACACGGGGCTTTCTTACGATTGCATTGTTGCCAGAAACCTGGTTAAACCCGGTCAAGAGACAGGAGAGACCGTCAAACTTTGTGGAGTTCGTAAGAGTGATGCACCTACAGCGCTTCCCATCGCATTGGTGGAGATACACTCTGACTTTGTCAGAGGTGTGATCAAAGCGGCTGTTATGGATGACCCCATCTACCCAGTCATACTTGGCGGGAGATACGTGTGTATTGGGAAACCGGAAGAGCCGATTGTGGCAGCTGTAACTACAAGAGGGCAAACCAAGAAGGAACGGGAGCCTGCGCCAAATTTGTTACCTATGGAACTTAAAGAAGCGCAATACAAGGACCCGACTTTGGCACCCTGCTTTAGGAAACTGCCCATGGCGAAGGAACCAACACAGCACGGGGACATTTTTTCTAAGGATGGCGTACTTTATCGGAGAACGGGCAAGCCTGACCAAGGTTACAACCAGCTCCTAGTACCGAAACAGTACAGAAGCCAAATCCTAGAAATGGGGCACTCTCTTCCCTTTAGCGGACATATGGGACAGAACGCCACAAACCAACGTATAACCACTCATTATTGGTGGCCAGGAGTAAATACTGATATTATCAGATATGTCAAATCCTGTGCCCAGTGCCAACGTGTGCCACCCAAGCAACGGGCACCCCCAGTTTCTTTGGGTGAAATGCCAATAGTGGGTACACCATTCGAACGGGTTGTGATCGACATTTTAGGGCCTTTCGTCAGGACTAAAAGAAGGAACAGGTTCATCCTGACCTTAGTCGATACATGCACTTTATGGGCAGAAGCTATACCGCTAACATGCGCAGATGCCAAGCATGTCGCAGAAGCCCTCGTGCAGATTTTCACTCGGTTGGGATTCCCTCAGCAAGTGTTGACGGATAATGGATCTCCATACCGAAACCTGTTGATGGATGAGATCGTTAAGATCTTGAGGACCCAGCACATCCACACTAAGCCATATACTCCGGCCGGAAATGGGCTCGTGGAACGTGCTAATGGAAACCTCACCATGATGCTAAGTAAGCTGGCACAAGTGAAACCTGAAGATTGGGATCTCTGTATTCCTGCAGCATTATTTGGCTACAGAGAATCTCCTCATACTTCCACAGGATTTCCGCCAGCTACACTCTTATTTGGCAGACCCATTAAGGGCCCGCTTGAAGCCTTACTTCAGTCTCTGACAGACGAGAAGGCGGATGAGACAGTCGTCTCAGCAAGTAAATATGTGTCGGTTTTAAAGGAAAGGTTGAAACTAGGGTGGGACCTAGCAACGACTAACTTTAAGCGAGCACGCACCAAGCACGCTAACCGATACAGGAAAGTCGCGGAAGAGAGAGAACTGGAAGCAGGAGAGAAAGTTTTGGTGTTGCTCCCTACCGAGAACAACCAACTGAAGATCGGATGGCAAGGGCCGTTTACCGTCCTGAAAAAGATTTCTAAGGCTAACTACCAGATCTCTATTGAAGGAAAGGAGAAGGTTTTCCATTTAAATCTCTTAAAGAGATACTTGGAAAAACCAGTGCCAACCTCCGACCATCTCCTGACGATCGCCAAAACTGACGAAGATGACGATAGTGGCAGGGATATTCCACCGCTATCACAGGAAATCTTTCAAAAATGTCAGCAGCGGCGACGCTCTTTCAAGCGCGCATATGAGACATTCCAGGGGAAGGAAACTTTGAGGAGTGGACTTGAGTAGGAATTGGACAGAGATGGAGGGGGAATATGAGAGGGAAGAGGACAGACACCCCCAAGCTACGGTTATAGGAAATTAAACTCCATAACGTAGACATGGAGTGCTTCCATATCTTAAAGGGGGGAGGCTCTGTCACGTAGGGTTTATATTCATTTAATTTCCTACATTTTCTTCCTATTCGTTCACCCAAATTCTCTCTCTTTTATTATCTCTGTATTTCATTTTTCCTGTATATTTTTCATCCATTCGTTTTGCGAATATTATTTTCATATAATTCGCAAACTTTACCTGTTTCTTTCTCAAAACTGAGAATCGCGCTAGGACGATATTACGTAGATGTCAGGGCTGCAGGGCGTCAGAAGGCGTGATAAGTCGGTTCGCTGAACATAGGACGTAGCAAATCGTCTACATTCTCACCGAGCGCGCGAGCTTCTTCTCGGCATAAGTCCCGGTGAGGTGTGATACTTTACATCTGCACCGGTCAGTATCCAGACATTTGTCTGGAAAATCCCAAACTGACATGGCGCTCACTTGGGCCATGGTCAGCTGTAGTGTGAAAACTGCCCTGAAATGGAGTCAGGCTGTCTGGGATTTGAAACTGACACGCGTACATCGTGGTCAGTAGGTGACAGTTACGACACGCGTTAAGCGGACGTAAATGTTGGGAGTAGGGGAGATAATTTCGCTTGGCGAAGTAAGTTTGGGCCCTTTGTCTGATTTTAAGATATTGGCCAAGTTTGAAACTTTAATTTCATTCTCGCTCATAGACTCCACAGTAGATAGGTCGCTCGAAAACAGAATAGCTGTTAGCGAAGATCTCAGTTTGTTTCGGCAATTTGTCGAACTTCTAGACTTCCAGAAATATTTTCAGCATTTTTATTCTTAAGTTGTGCGACTACCTGTAATTCTGTGGTTGAGGTAATTAATATGATAGATATATAGATTTTGTGAGTGTTAAAGTGTTAAATCGCTTAATTCATTTTAATCTATTTCTTTAGCGCAGAAGAGAAATAAAGTGGTAGGCTATTATATTTTCTAGGGAAGCATTCAGTGGAAAGCAGAATAAAATTAAAATTTCTAGCTTATAACGGCAATTGTAGCTATTTATAAATTTAATTTAACTGCTAATACTCAGTCGAGTGTATTTTTCTAAACTAACGTATAAACTCTAGAATCCAGCCTCATGAATGATGACGGGATACGCACGTGTTCCTAATTTATGAGGATTGCTGATTTTTAAATATAACTTACGTCACGGGAAGTTTAAATGATAAGCAAAGCTCTCTGCTTGCAAGTTTAAATGTAAGTTTTAACCAGTACAGATTCTGTTTATTATATTATATGTGTTATTTTTCCTCCACACAGTGAAAGTTTTGGGGTGACCCTAACTTTACCAGCACCTAGTAGTAGTTTCCATACTTGTGAAGAAATAGACAGTCCTTATTTTGAACCACGTGGGTTTTCTCAAGTAACACTGATCTGACGGTGCAAGTTAGACAGAAATACTAATATCCCTATAACGGGTTTTCAAAGACTGTAATGATAAATACTGGACCTTGGAGCCAGCACTTAATTTCTTCTAGAAACTCTATATAATTTGCTGCCTGGTGGCGTGAATATTAACAATCATTTCCCGACTAGATTATATCTTGTGGACAAATCTGTGGTGTGACTAAAGTGAATCCTATACTGAGGGAAGGCACCGACCTGACATTCATCATTTTTTTAGAAACCTACGCTATTGACACTGTGCTCTGCTAACTCCCGCGCCTGGAATAATTGTTAGGTGAATTAATCAGACATTTGAACAAATTTGCATACCCAAGTAGTCGTTCCCGGAGACTCCAAGTTAAATACGTCTTTTGGAACTGGGGACTTCTTGGCAGAAGACTGCATTTTTTTGAGTCTGTGTGAAAATCTAAAATCAATGTGTTCCAAGAGGCAGCAAGCAAAGTCGTGAGTACAAGTATGAGAAGCCATGGCGGAATGAATGAGTGTACGCTGGTTTGAGTGATATTTTTCACTATTTTATCTTTGACACCCTGTTGCTGTCCTAATTTTTTTTCCAATCTGCATAATTTGTTGCTAAGGCTAGAGTTCTTGTGTTTTTGTCTTAGGTTAAATCAGATTTTTTTCAAACTCTGTGCATATAATTACGAGATAAAACAAAGAAAAACTCTTAGACTCAAACCCTATGTATTTTCCTTGATGTACTTTCTTTGATGTTGTGAGCCGATTTTTCCTGATAATAAAATCGCTCTTGAACTTAATAATCGTGTTTGGTCAGCTCGTTCTAGATAATATATATATCATTGTTATAGTTTTCCCACGTCTGTGTGTTTACCTGTCGTCACGTGTATGTGCGTGCCTGTGAGTGATAGAAATATACGTAATATGTATATTGGTGTAGTCTGTCTGACGCTGTAACAACTGTTGTAGAAGATAGGTGAGAGAGAGAAGAATTTTTTTCGCTTTCAGAGACAGCCACTATATCAAATCTATCATCTCACGTGTGTGGAAATTCTATTACCTTTCACTAACTCTCACTGAGTCTATCACCTATTCAAACCTATTCAGAAGGGACCAAACCTAGTCTTAATTCTCCTATCGGAAATCTACGACACTGATGGAGTTGTCCGTGTGCAATGAAGGTAGTCATTCAAACCAAACAGAAACGATTGCAGACTTCTTCGCTAGGAGTTGTTGCATCATAACTGCTCATTAACGTGAACGCTTGTCCAAAGAAAGCCCTCGTGCCCCCAAATTGTTGGATTGAGTGATCGATTGATTGAAAACGATGAAATGAGTGACTGGCTGATCGATAGAAACAAACCAGATTGGCGGCTTGCATCGTCGATCGAAATTCAAATTTTTGGGGGTTTTTTTTTTGGTGGTCATTTTAAGCTCGAATTCCCATGCACCTTTGGGGAAAATAAAGCGATTTCTCTATGGATTGGTTGATTAGTTACTGACGTGATATGTATTTAGGTTAAGAAAACAGGGCGCTGAACGAAATATTCGAATTATTCAACTTGGTTAGATCTATGTTACGAAGGAATGTCATCTATCCAGTTGTACTGTATTAATACTCGTTATTATTTAACTGATCCAAATAGAACAGACCCAACTAAGATGGTTTGGCCATGTCTGCAGAATGGGAGAAGATCGGCTACCACGACAAGCATGGGAAACAAAGAGCCAGGGATCCAGACCTCCAGGACGACCCAGAGTCTGCTGGGAGGACAACATTAGAAAATCTTTGAAGGACCGAGGACTAGAATGGAACCAGGCCAGGAAGAAGAGAGCTGATAGAATGGTCTGGCGCTCTCTCTTCCAAACCTCTACACCTCACGGTAGAAGGGGAATGACTAAGTAAGTAAGTAAGTATTATTTAACTGAAGAGTTCTCTTACTTACTTAGTCGTTCCCCTTCTACCGTGAGGTGTAGAGGTTTGGAAGAGAGAGCGCCAGATTATCCTATCTGCTGTCTTCCTCCTGGCCTGGTTCCATTCTAGTCCTCGGTCCTTCAAAGATTGTGTAATGTTGTCCTCCCAGCGGACACTGGGTCGTCCTGGGGGTCTGGATCCCTGGCTCTTTGTTTCCCATGCTTGTCGTGGTAGCCGATTTTCTCCCATTCTGTAGACATGGCCAAACCATCTTAGTTGGGACTGTTCTACTTGGGTCTGCAGGGGGTGGGATTTTAGGCCTTGACGTATCGTCTGGTTGCGGACCATGTCTCTTCTTGTTACTTCAACCACCTTCCTCAGATACCTCATTTCTGAGGTTTGGATCTGGCTTTTATGGGTTATAGTCATTGCCCATGACTCGCATCCATATGTCAAGACTGGGACATAGGTGGAGCGGTATACAGCCATCTTCGTTTTCTTACCAACCTCTGTCTTGCTAAGGAATCTTCCATTTATGGCCTGAAAAAGTCTCCCAGCTGCTGCTTTTCGAGTGGCCAACTCTTCTTTGATGCCTCCCTTTTGGTCTATAATAGCTCCGAGATATTTAAAGTGGTCGACCTGCTCCAGGACCTGTTCTCCCAGCTTAATCTGATGTCTTCTTTCTTTTCGTGATATCGCCATGGATTTTGTTTTAGAGCTACTTATGACCATCCCTCTCTTCTCCAGCTCTTCCTTCCAGACTTGCAGGTTGGATTGGAGATGTGCCTCTGATTTAGCAATCAGGGCAACATCATGAGCAAACTTATGGTTTGCTGTCCTCATATAAGTTCTGCAAGACTTGTAGAAGCTCTGTATAGCATGAATCAGAGGTGCTGGAATGTTCTTCCTTGCCAAACAGTCCCAAAGTTTGCTCCAGGGGACCCTGTCAAATGCCTTTTCCAGATCTATGAAACAAAGATGGATCTCACTCTTATACTCAAGGGCCTTTTCACTCAGCTGTCTGAGTGTGAAGATTAGGTCTTGAGTACTTCGGTTTGCTTGGAATCCGCACTGGACCTCATCCAATTGTGGCTCAGCTAGGCGTCGGAGTCTCTGCTCTAGGATTCTAGAGTAGATTTTACCAGGGACACTGAGAAAGGATATGCCTCTATGGTTCCACATTGTCGATTGTCACCCTTTTTTGAAAATTGGTGTTATGATGGCAATCTCCCAGTCCTTTGGTATGGTCTTGTTGCACCACGCTGCCTATAGGACCCTTAAAAGTAATAGGTCGCCTGATGCTCCCATGTACTTAACCATTTCTGGTCTTATACCATCATGCCCTGCTGCTTTGCCCATCTTGATTTTCTCCAGTGCTGCCTTCAGTTCTTCCATCGTTATGTCATCTTCATCACCATTTGTTTCCTCTTCTGTGCTAGTGGTTATCATTTCTGATGCTTGACCTTGCTCACCATCAAGGAGTTCTGAGAAATATTCTTTCCATCTTTCCATTACTTCCTTCGGGGCAGTAAATTCTTCCCAGGACTTCTGTTTTGCTGCTAGCACCTTGTTCTTTGCTTCTGTTCTGAGTATCACATATTCTCTATATTTCTCTATTTGTCCTGCTGTGTTTTTAGCTCCTAAGTATTGTTTCCGTGCCATTTTCTTCTCTCTTATTTTCTCTTTGACTTCCTCTGTCCACCAAGGTGTCCTCTTTCTCTTGTTCCCAAGTCGGCCTTCACCACATGCTTCTGCAGCAGCTGTCTTTATGATGTCCTTGAATTTAAGCCACAGGGTTTCCAAGTCATCAGGTTGTTCTTCTGTGTTTCTCACCGCTGTAGCAATAAGCCCCTGATATCTGGTCTTAATTTCTGGCTCTCTCAGCTTGTAGGTCTTAATGCTCATTTCTTCCGTTCGTTTACTTGGTTTCTTGCGTGATGCTGGGCAGTTCCTAGGCTGAGCAACTCTTTCAGTTGTTCTTTTGATTGTAAGCAGGTAGTGATCCCTTCCAATCTCTGGCCCCCTCCAGACTCTAGCATCCCGGACATATTTGAATGAGTTCCTTCTAACAATGGCATAGTCGATCACTGACTTCTCATTCTTTGTTGGTTCACACATAGTCTATGCATGTATGCGCTTATGGGGGAACGTTGTGTTGGTAATGATCAGATTCTGCTCACTGCAGAATCTAAGGAGTCGCTTTCCATTAACACCGCAAGCAATTACACAGTTCATTAAGGTTTTAAAGTTGACACTGTTATAAGCATCTTCTATGTCCATTGCTACAGCAACCGTTTATCGTTTACCCTGGAGCCCCTCGTGCACATCATAAGCAAAGAAGATGAAGGAACAAGAAATGTTGTGCGGTAGCCACCAGTTTGAATAAGTTCTGTGGTATTGCAGATAGACTTAGAAGTTTCTAAGAAAATGTACAAGCTGTATAGAAAACTTAGAAGTTTTAAAAGTAGCCAGTGGTTAACGAGAAGTGACATTAGTTCTAGGAAGTTCAGAGGACGTGATAGTGACTAGTCAGTAGATATCAACAACCTCAATCTGACCACTGCTTTCTTTGAACATATTCAAGTTAACGTCTGAGGGTGTACGCAGAAGAAAGGGATATATTTCTTTCATTTGGGGGAAAAAAAGGGACCCCAAAGTGTAAAATGTGAACGAATTGCCAAAACGCGCGCAAAAGTGTCTGCGCTTAAATGTACTCGTACATTAGTAAAGTTGTTCACGCAAGGAAACAGTGTCTGGAGTTGCGGAATCGTTTTTCGATATAGATTTCTTTCACACTTTAAAGGGTAGTGCAAAGCTGTGTGTAGTAGATTTTCTTTCATGAAGGTAGGTTTGTTTTCTAATAGTTATGAATGTCTCAAGTGTAACAGAAGTAGAAATTTGAACAACTGGAAGGTAGGGGATAATGGGAGCATATGGATTTGCAGATGTTGGGGATCGAATACATCGTACTGTGACTGGGGGCTAGGTGTGGTTGACGCGAACTTATGTCGACGTGGTTACCTCACACCCAAGACCCATGCACTAAGAAAATTTAATTAAGGATCGTTTGACAGGGGTTGCAATTATTTGTTGTTTGCAAACCTCTCAGCAGCATACTTAACAATTCAAGTAACTCAAAGCCTTATATAGAACCACATTTAATTCTACCGAACACCCAGACAGTGCTCGTGGACGTTCTGAAAAACAATATATAAAAACAATGTCTAAGTGAAAATCAATAACATAAATAATAACACTTACCATTCAGAAAACATACGCTCATCAGTCAGCCATGATCAACCAGCCACAGGTACCCAGTCATACCACGTGCTCTCATGGTTACGCCATCTTGCGAAAACAGCATACAGCCACGCTAACAACCCATGTAAAGCAGCGTGGTTGTAAATTATATGGTAGCTTCACATTATAATGCTAAATAATAGGAAATAGTGGCTAATTACTTACTTAGTCGTTCCCCTTCTACCGTGAGGTGTAGAGGTTTGGAAGAGTGGCTAATTAAAGCTACGTAAAACACTACAAATAACCAATAGTGATTTTACACTATACAAAGAAGAGACTATCAAACTAAGAAAGCTAACACCAATTAGCTATAGCTGATCTTACTAATACACTAATACTAATACCCATGACCTTTAAATATTTTTTTAAACTCGGCCGAAAATGACCCGATTATTATGAAATTTGGTACAAATGGTGAGAAAATGTTTACCTACATTTTGCTTATTTCAGTTGGTGTTCAAAATGTCCGCCGCCAGCTGCAACACATGCGCGAAGTCGGGTGCGCTACTTTCTCACTGAAGCGTAAATTGTGAGCTGTTCTAGCTCATCCAGTGCCTGCTTTATCCGCTCTCTTAGCTCATCCACGTTGCCAATTTTCTGTCGGTAGACATTCTCTTGCAAAACGCCCCAAATCCCATAGTACACGGGGTTAAGATCTGAACTATTTGGTGGCCAAAAATTCGGTTCCATGTAAATCAGGTGTCTCCTGGGTGAGCAGCGCAACTGTATCCCTAGCGTTTCTTTTTCTGGTGACAACCGGTGCATACACCCGATCGTTCTGACTATTGATAGGCCGAGCAACAGTAAAAAGTTTTTCATCCGTGAAAAATATGAAACTCACTTTATGCTCTGGGATGCGACGCAAAAGATGTTGGCACCGGGAAAGCCGTGACTCTTTGTTGCATTCATTTAACTCTGTCGCACGATTTTTCTTCAAACATTTTAACTTAAGTTCCTTTTTAATGATTCTGCCCACGGATCTTTTTGAAGCGCCTATCTGACGAGCAATTTGACGTTGGGAAAGACGTGTTTGCAGACGTCCGTCTTGACTTTGCACAAGCTCGTTAACAGCATTGATGTTGTCATCGGTGAGCGCAGTGCGTGTTCGGTCAGTGCCTTTACGACGTTCAACAGTGCCCGTTTGGTCTATCTTTTGCAAAAGATATGTCAGTCCGCCTAAAGTCCATCCTTTGTTTGGAAACACCTTGAGAAGTCGTTTCGCACCATTATTTTTGTTTTGTTAAAGAAATTTGATTGCCGTTTTTTCTTCTTCAGAGAATGCCATTTTGCAGCAGACGAATTACAATTGTATGCAGCGCCACCTGCAGGGCGTAAAATTCGTTGCGCGAAATTTGAGACTCTTCTTCTTCAGCTCTGGTTCGCTGACTCTGATGCAAGTAGTCTAGCTAAGGGTCGCTAACTGCATTCCTCACTGTTGACGCGCCTTAGGTCCCAGACTCGAAATTCGAAAAGGGATATTGTTATCATAATTGTCACCAACTTCCATAATAATCGGGTCATTTTCGGCCGAGTTTTTAAAAAATATTTAAAGGTCGTGGATTTCTTTGCCTCACGGCGTATTTACACCAAATTATCAGTATAACATTACTGACGAAGCACAGAAATCTACTCTGTATAATAGGGAAACAACAGAAGTGATTGCGTCATTAATAGGCTGGACAGCCCATGGTAAATTTCCGGTGTTATGTGTTGCGGGTCGCACTAATGACCCGTCATCGAAGCATCATTTTTTTGGTGATGCCTAGATGGCAGGGAGGATAGTGTGATTCGCTTGCATAGCTAGGCGGGGGTTGTCGCACGGAAGGTCCTGGGTTCGAGTCCTGGGTAAGCCACTCACGTCTGTTGTTTTTCTGTTGTCTAGTTTTCTACTTCTTTATTTCTTACGAGTGCCTGAAAACATAACTTTATGTTTGTCTAATATTTATTTATTGCAAAGCCAGGTTAGGGTGTGTTTGTGTGGTGTCTTAACTGAAAAATATGATTTATTTGTCTAATACATATATTAATAAATTGCATCACTCGCCATGACTAAAATAAACTATTTCGGCATCAGTACCGTAGTTAATAAATATAACAATCTAAATCGCGCCACAATTAAATATTATTCAAACCGAGTACGTGTCGGATTTACACAAGATCATTGAAGGTTTCCTTAACCCAAACAATATGGAAATACTTAACCATTAATTTCATTTACACAAATGTAATAACTGAATATGTCAGTTCTAGCACCGGCCACGTGTAATATTTCATGAACATGGACCACCTGTTCCAGCCACGCCATGTCCGAATAAATTTAAATCTAAAACCAACCGCACGCGAAATAAATAACACTGAATCAACTATTTAATAATTTAAACACGGCGCCAAATTAATAGTGTACTTATAATTCTATATTCTTTCTAACACTATCAGGACTTCAAAATGTTGATGAATAATATTCTATCTAAATTAACTCACGTGCCCAAGGCAACTTGACTTCAACTCTGGTTCGGCGATTTATCCTGGCGTGTTGCAATCGAAATGACAGAGAAAATTGAAAATCTAAGCTTTGCGAGTTTAACCTCCCGGCGTTTAGCATACCTCTGATTGGCTGATGCTCTGTCAGTGAGCATGACTAATGTTCTATTTTTAGATCCAGACTGAGTAACACTAAAATGGCTGCCAAATCGCTATGTTGTGGTAAAAAGGTAGAGAACGACAGACAAAATGGCGATGACAAGATGGCGCTGTCACAGTACTATTAAACGATCTTTGACAAAAGGATGTTGATTTGAGGAAATTGGATATTTGTGAATTTATGGTGATAACATATATGGGAGTGAAAAAGGCTACTATTATCGAACTAATTCTTGTAAGTGGTGATCTTAAATGTTTTTTTTAATGTTTCTTGCTGACAAGGCCCAAACAGTATTGATAACGGAACACGTCGGCTATCATTTTGATACATTGTAATTTTGCCGCACTTTATGCAGTAGCGTTGATCCAACATCCGACCATTTTTCGAGTTGCACCGTTGGGAAAAACCGATGAGTTTGCATGCAGGGTCAAGCAGAAACAGGGCGAGGGAGTTCAGGGTAGCGTTAATAGTGGGTATTTTAAATTGTATCAACGCGATACGGTTACGTGTTCGTTTCAATTGCGTTCGGGAAAAACCTTGTTCCACTATCCTTCACATGTATCAAAAAATATAGTGTACAAGCAGTGGCGTAACTATAGTGTGCCAGTTACGTGGGGCCCTCCTTATATGATAGGGTTATAAAACAATTAAAACATGTCTCCTACTGGAAAATGATAAGTACCCTAAAGGTTACTGTCACAGAGGGTTTTATGATCAATAAATGTTCTCTATATTCTTTCTCTCTTCCACCCGTGTCCTCTATTTTATTATCACTCTGTATCCTTTTCCCGTATTTTTCGCATTCGTTCGTTTGTGACAAATATATTTATTTCTCATTCTGACTTTACCGTTTTTCTCATACACTGGTGACGCATTTATTACATAACGTGTCAGTCCCTGCTCGAGCGTATAGTGTTAGAATACGGTCTGGTCAGACACAGAAGGTAGACAGGTGTCTATACTTCTCTCATGACACGGGGCTCTGGGGCTAGATTCTCGACATAAACGGGGGAGAATTCACTCTGTCAGACATGATGAGGAGACATATAGTCTGGGTTTTTCCATGACACTCACGCTCCACGGCCAGTTTTTGGCGTAAGGTGCGAAGACGCACGTTTTGGCAGTTATGAGCTAGCGTCTAAAGTACGTAGGTGTTAAGGAAAGGGGAGGCTATTGCGTGGTTTTGGAAATAGCACTCATCTTTGTCCGTTTCATAGATATTAACCAGAGTTTGAAACTAGATTTTCATTCTTACTCCTAAATCTGCAGTAGACAGATCGCCAGGCTAGAAGAATATCTTGTGTAATGAAAAGTCTTTAGTTTCTGGGCAACAATTTGCCGAGTTCTAGACTACCATATTATTGAATGATTCTAGTTCGTGGTATTAATCTGTAGTTCTGTGTGGAGGTAAATATTATATATTAGATATCTAGTATTTTGTGAAGTGTTTAAAGTGTTAAATCGCCTATTTCATTTTCATTAGTTCCTTTGTGCAGAGAGAATTAAAATATAGTCTGTATTATTTTCTAGTGACGTGTTTCAGTGGAAAGCAGAATAAATTATATTTCTAGCTTAAAATCACGCAGCTATAAATGAATTTGATTTTACTGCTAAATAATCAGACGGGAATATATTTTAAAATTAACTTATAACTGAAATGCTACATCAGTGAGTATTGACGGGATACGTATGTATTCCTAATTCATGGTGATTGATTTTATGTATATAACTTATTTTCCGGGAAGTTTTAAATGATAAGTCAAGCTGTACGCTTGCAGTTTAAAAATGTAAGTTATAACGAGTACCTAGTATGTATAATTATTTTATATGTGTTTTTTCCTTCATTCAGTGAATACTGGGGTTAACCCAAACTTTGCCAGCGTTAAGTACTGATGAGTGATATCTGTGAAGAACTAAAACATTTTCCTTAAAAGCCTTGGTGCATAATCTTTACAAGTACTCTAAAGGTTAAATGAAGTAACAGGCCTATCGCGCCATATTTAATTCTTCCTGAGAAACAACTCAAGTACATTTTTGGCCTGTGTGGCAAGTAACATATTAACGTCAGTAACATTCCGACGGAGTTTTGACTAGTGGTGTGGTGACCAAATAAAGTCCTAACCTGAAAAAAAGACACCGATCTGACATTCCTCATTTCTAGAAACCTAAGCTATTGACACTGTGCTCGTTGTTAATGTTCGTGCCTGGACAATTTTAATGTGACCTAAACAGACATCCGAAAAATAAGAACACCCAAGGAATCGTTCCCTGAAGCAGAGAATTCAACCCGTCTGTTTGGAACTGGGGATTTCTTGGTCAAGACTGCCATTGACGATTCTGTATGTGAATGTCCTAAAAATTGTGTTTCCAGAAGTGGCTATCAAAGCTGTGAGTATGAACAAATGCACGTGATCACGGCTGAATGAATAGAGTGAATGCAGGACTGAGTGATTTCTTTATTGTTGTAATGTGGCACCCATTTTGCTGTCTTAACTTTCTTTATGCAAGTATTGCTAACCTTATTTCCCTTAGAATAGATCAGAGATATCAAGTCTGTCCATACCTTCAAAAGGGAAAATATTATACCCAAATCATATGTATCTGTGACTCTTTGGGCTATCATCTTTCTCCTAACGGGACTGTGGGCTAAACATCGAGGGAAGATCATAACTGTGGGTCTATCATTTCTTGTAGCAATTCCTTGATTTTTGTGACTATTTGTATATGCTTGATGTAATATTTTATGTTATGATAGAAGTTTATTACGATAATTAAAATTTCTCGAGAACTTAATCAGCGCGTTGGTCAGCTCGTTCCAAATTATCTGTATAATCATTGTTATAGTTTCCCACGTCTGTACGTCTAACTGTCGTCTTGTATGTGCGTGCACGTGAGTGGATAGAACTATATATATATATATATATATATATATATGTTATATATATATATATATATATATATATATATATATATATATATATATATATATATATATATATATATATATATATATATATATATGTGTGTGTGTGTGTGTTTAGACTGTCTGACTCCTCTAAATCTGTCGTAGAAGATAGGTGAAAGAGAGAAGATTCCTCGATTTCAGAGACAGCCTCTATCACAGTCTACCATCTCACTCGTGGAAATCTATTGCTATTACTTTCTCTCACTGTGACTATCACTTATTCAAATCTAATCAGAAGGGACCAACCCAAGTCTTAATTCTCCTATCAAAAAAATCTACGACAGTTACTAACGTAGTTTGCAAGTAATTGTACGTAGCAGGACAATAAAAGACAATAAAGGGAAGCGCCATACAACAAATGGGACAAAAGACGGCGCCAGGCAGGCGACACATGGTGCCTTACTCAAGCCACACAAAAGTGCTAGAGGACTTTGTGACAAGAGGTGGAAAATTTCTGTATCAGGCGGTCAATCCCAAATAAAAAAATGTTATGCTATAATATAAAATATGTATGAATTTTTATAAAATATTTTGTCTCTTTGCAATTGTAGGCCTACTTTACTTTTATGCAATTGTGTTATAAATGTTTTTTTTTTTTTTAAAGTAAAAATGAATATTTTTTAGTTACTGTATAATAAAACTATCAAGTCACATTTAAAAAAAATTATTTTGGGAGGGGATGGGAGGGTGAAGAGCTTTATCATTCATATCGTTCATGCCTTGGACAATCCCGAGATCCGACGGTGTGTCATCCTCTTTTTCCTTCAGTCTTTCATGTTGTTACGATATATTCCGGTTTTATTCTCATAATACTGACGTAGAAAGTGGAGGGCTTACTTCTGATGTGAGTAATATGTTTCCTGTGTCCATCGGCCTCTTTCAGGACATCCGATATTATTAACATGCCGAGGTCTTTTGACCTGTTTTAAAACTGTTCCATTTACTTTCAGTCAGAGTCGGACTTTTAAAGTTTCAGGAGTCGGAGCCGGAAAATCTTTTGGCAGACGTCACAACCAAACTTTTAAGATTGTTTTTGGTTGCTAATTCTTACAATTGCTATTTATTGCCATTAAATGTTCTTTATTATCCTCAGGACTTTACCCTCGATGTTTATCTTTGTAACATTTTGATAATTTCCTCATGATTCACTTTGTCAAATGCTTTAGTGTAATCTATAAAGCACAAATGTAGATCTGTTTTTACTTCCATGGCTCTTTCTATTAATTTTCATTTCTATTCATTAGCACGACTTTCCCACGTAGTATCAAGCTCTTTGTCTTGTGATATCTGATCTATACAGTTAAATATGAAAGCTGGACAGTTGATTGCATTTATAATTAGTCTGGAGCGGTATGAAGTCCATATCCGGAGGTAGTTGGGAAGTCGTGCTAGCGACCCCTGTCCACGAATCACTATTTTAGTTGTGCCTAGTTGGCAGGGTTGATAGTAACGATTCACTATCGAGCAAGGCAGTGTTGCCATCTTAATTGTCCTGGGTTCGATTATCCAGTAAGCCTATCACTTCTGTTGTCTAGTTTTCTACTTCTTATCACGGATTTGCCTCCCCTGCTTTGCAGTAGTGGTCCAAGTGGCCCAAAACTCAAGAGTATCTAATATGAGTTTTCAAAGGTGTCTACCTTTGCACAAGATTACTCTTAGCAGAGTTGTAGATAGAAGGATAATGATGCTTCTATCTCAAGGGAGCATCCATAAGATATTTCCGAAGTCAAGAACAATGCTGCATTGGCAGGGCAATTGTTAACTTATGTCGGTCCGCCGCCTTTTATGAAGAATTAAGCAATTATTAACTTCAGCTCGTTCAAGCCCCCTCCCTGATTTACTCAATGGAATTCTTATTATTATGGTATAGCTCTGTTTAGAGTGTATTTAGTAATCTCGTTATCTGTCGCTTGAGCACAAAAAATCCGTCTCTTTACCAACTTGGCAAAGAACGTACCCTTGCCTTATCCGCGATTAAACAAATGCGCTGGGCGATTTTAGTGTTAATCTGTAGTCTGATGTCGGCCACACCAGAGATTAACCAACATAGTTGTCGATTAATTATTATCTCAGCCGTTCCTTGCAAAGCATGAAGAGACAGGTGAACAAACAGACATGACGACATATCAGTGAGAATGTTGTAAAAATACAAAATATCTGCTACATAGCAGAGAAAGAAAAAGGTGGCGACCACTGAAAAGCACGCAATCAGTTCCCAGTTCAATTGAAAATGAGTACTGCCGCAGTGGATAAGAGATCGAAAAGAGGTCGCCCCAATCTATCTTGTCACACTTCTTTATTTCTCACGACTACCGAAACATACATTTATGTGTATTATATTATTTACTGTTTACAGGCCTGAAGTTTTTCCTCTTTATTTATTTAAATGTTTATACAAAACCAAACCTACTCTCTACCGTGTACTGTTCTCGTTCTTCTATCATTTACTAGACAGTTAAATAGACAGTTAAGTATTAAGGTCTTTGTCTTGTTTAAGATACCTTTTTAGTGTATTTTTTATTATAATATATGTGCCGTTGTTTGTGCCTTTATCTTCTGCAATTCTACATTGTTCATGACATATTTCTACTTTTATTCTTACTCTCACTCTTCCATGATAGTTCTTAACAATATTTTGGTCACATGATAGGAGACTTATTGTGCGGTGGTCTTCGCATTCTTTAGATTTCAAACAGCCAGTAGCTGTTGTTTTTCTGCCTGTTAGTTATTTCTGTGCTTGTACTTAGATTGTGTTTCTTTTTTGTACTGCACTTCAAGATTAGTCTTTCTCTTTTTACTTTTTTACATTTGTTTAATTTCTTTATTTAGTATGTCATTTTTTTCTGTGTCTTGCTACTTCTTCTTTCTTACATCCATCACTTGTAAAATTTAAACTGGCATCTATTTCTTCTTTGCAGTACTGTTTTTTGCTGGTATGATTTCTTTTGATGTTTGATGTATTGGCTCCTTTAGCATTGCCCGCTGTTGATCTGTACTCGGTATATATTTTTTAAAAATACATTTTTTATCGCACTGTGTCTATTCTGTATTGTGGTGTTATATGATAATATCTCTCACTTATTTCCTTGACTGAATTAAATAAGGCAAAATCTAATTTGACATTCGTCTTTAAAGTAAGGTGACCATATTTTCAAAACCCTAATCCGGGACAAAATAGTAGATTTGACCTATTTCAATGCAAAAAATCGGGACAAAAGGGTAAAGAAAAGGTCAAAAGTCGGGACATGTCCCGGAAAAATCAAGTTGATGTCAATTTAAAATAATATACATTTTATATATACATTTGAATAACATTGAATAACATACATTTTACTGTATAAGTTTAACTACTTAAACTAATAAGAGAGAAAAACATCAATAATCCTTACTTAAGATGAAGCTGAGTTACTGTACTTTTCAGATGAGTGGATTTTTATCAATAGGTCCTTCTTTGCAAGCAGCATCTTAAAAAACTCGACACATGTTTCCTCACAGTTCACTTTGGTTGTCAACATAGCTTTCAAAGTTTCAACACCTAGCTGTGTTTTATCACTTGCCCATAAGCTGTTCATCAAAGAAAACACTCTTTCTGTGGCAGCATTTGTTCCAGGTAGACAGAAAAAAAAAAACTCTGCCAACTTCAAAATATTTGAAAATGTCACATTATTGTTTTTGAAGTGGGAAACCATTTCAATCCAACGTTGTGGTGGCAATGTTTCTTTGGCACTCCATTCACTAATTTTCTGAGAAGTAACAAACTGCTTCACATAGACATATTCGTCATAAATTTCAGTTTCTGTAAAGTGGGCTGAAGGTAATGTTTGAATCACTAGTGATGATGATATCTCGATATCTGCCCAAATTGGTATTCTGTTCAGCGTTACCCAGATGTAGGATTCTAGGTCTTGAAAATTTTTTGCAGCCCATTTATTCAAATAATTGAAAGCTGTTTCATAGAACGAAGAAACGCTAGCATGAAACTTTTTCACATCCTCCTTTGGAAGTCCTTCCATTTCCAGCTTTTCAAGAATTAGCTTAACTCTTGATGGCAAGAAACAGTCTTCCAGTTTGGACTTCGAAATAGTTTTCAACCTGTTGATGCTGTCAATGACTTCAAACACAGTGACCGTCTGTCCCTCTATTTTTTTGCACTGCTTCGGGAAATGGAGAGGCCTGACTGTGAACAAAAACAAGCCATGCCTCAGATAGAGGATTTTCAAAGAATGTCTGTATAAAAACTGGGCATCTGTCTTGAGATTGAAAATATGATTTTAGAGGCAGGAACATCTAAAGAACCCTTTCAACAGCAGGCAGCAGAGCAAGCCACCTAGTCTGAGCATAACCTAAGATCATCTGGAAGTCTGTTTCCACAAACTGGCAAAACTCCTTGAGTCTTTCAACTCGTACTGTGTATGATTTGAAGAGTAGATAAATTTTAGCAATAATCAGCTCGACATCAACAGGCAGTACATCTGCAGCTGTTCGAACAGTGTTGTGGAAAATATGACCTGCACACCCAACTCCTATAAGACCATGTCCAAGGTTTTCTTGCAGTTTTTTTTTAAACATTGTTCTGTCCTTTCCTTTCAGCACCTCCAAAATTGGAATTTGTGTTGTCTGCGCATAATCCAACTACTTTCCTGTCTAAACCATTCTCAGTTATGCAGTCATTAAGAAAACTACTTACAATATCAGATGTTTCACCTGGCAATGACTTTAACTCTAATATTTTAATTTTCACTCCATTACTGTGATCAAAGTATCTGACAAGCAAAGGAAAAATCTTGAATTCTTTGTGGTTGGATGCATCTGTCAGTACAGAAATAAATGTAGACTTTTCTAGGTCACACCTTAACTCATTTAGAATATGGGGTGCCAAGACATTTCGAATAATGGCTTCTGTTTTCGTACGTGCACGTGCAAATTTTTGCTCTAAAGTAACCTGAAGTAATTTTGATGTGCAATCCGTAGACCTGAAAGTATGATTGTGTAGCACTGTATGGTATGCAAAGGCGCCTTCTATAGCAGCTAGTTGCTCTTCTTGGTCACCAATTTCATCAGCTCAGAAGAAAGTGGTTAACGACGAGCTTGATGCAGCTGTAACGACGGCTCTCTTACGTTTCTCACCGCTTATGTGGTTCTTAATATCACCACGTCCACTATGGCTTATCGAAAACCCGGAGGCACATATATTGCATCGTACATTGAAGTTTGATGTACTCTTTTTAATAAACGGATATTCCTTTTGTAAATCTTCATTGAAACTGCATTTACGCTTTGGTACCATTTTCTTACAACAATAACAAAATATGCACAAATAGTTCACCGTTTAAATTAAATACACGTATACCGTACGCAAAATCTTGGTACTTTACCACTACCTAAAATTTCAAATAACTGCGAATATTACATTGGAACTACAAAACTAATTCGCGGTCATGACAACCTCTTGTGCTGTTTCGGCGCCAGTTCACTAATAATTAAAAATTCCCTCAAGTCAGCCACGGAATAATAATTTTTTTTTTAATCTGTGAGATTTACGTCAAATTGGCAAATTCGTCCAAAACCGGGACAAATTGGCGTCCCGGATTGCATTGAAAAAAAGTCGGGACAAATTATCAAAAATGGTCGAAAACCGGGACTGTCCCGGAAAAACCGGGACGTCTGGTCACCTTACTTTAAAGCCAACTTCACTTATTTCAATTTGGGACCCCAAGATGCAGCAATAGTGAATGCAGTCAGCGACCCATAGCTGTACTGCTTGCATCAGGACCAACGAACCAGAGCTGGTCAAGACCGCACTCCACCTCCACGTGGTGGTCCTGGAAACAGTCTGCAGCAGTGCAGTCTGGCTGAGCGAGTGCGGATCGCAATGGGAAGGCAAACCCGGTCCCTAAAAAATGCCGTGCTGAAGTCGGATGTGTCGACCGAAAGGTGCAGATATCACAGCTTAGGCGTAAACAGACACAACGCAACCACCGTCCTTTTCAGGGCGAACGAGGAAGAAGAAGAACTTATTTTAATTTTATTCCAAGCTTTCCTATTACTGGTACATGGTTGCTGTTGCAGTCTGCATCTGGTCTAGTTCTCACAGATTTCAAGTCGTTTCTAAATCTCCTGCATATAAGTATGTAGCCAGGTTGGTCATGGGCATTGTCTGTTGGTGTTTCCTGCCATCGTATCATGTGTTTGTGGTCACTCTATCAGTCTGTCCCCTATCTCATTTATTTCTCCCAGGTGTTTTGATTAATTATTATAATCATTAATAAAGTTTTGATTCAATGTCTTGTTTCCACAACTGATGGCTCCAAATTTCTTCAAAAAAGTTACAAATGTGGATTTCAGAACAGCATGTGGAAGGCCATTGTTATAGATGACATTTTCATTTCCGCTATTGTATATGTTATTTGTGTGTCCATCAAAGTAGATATCATTTAAATGTCACCATACCTCATATCATAGGTATAACTTGTATACTAATGTGAGAAGCTGCAGATTAAATAAATCTACTTCTTTCTCTAACAGGTCGGCACATATTCTTCATGGCTGCCTGTCTCCCTGGCAAGAAGGCCCACAAATGCCAAGTATTTTGTTCTTGGACGGGATCAGGAAGTTTACATGTACTCCGCATTTGCGACGTACCACCAGCCAAACAACGGCGAGATCAACATCATCATCACAACATTGTCGGCATCCAGGGTGTCCCTAGACTGCTGCATAATACTGGATGGTAAAAAACTATTTGTTTCGCGAGCAAAGGAATACTTCCAATACCACAATTTTGATGTGGCCTTTATAGCTAAAATTTTGGAGTATTTCAGTGAAGATATTTACTACGCTCGGCAGTATTCATGTTCAGTGCCAGAGACCGGCCATTCCGCTGAGTACGTGTCGTTGGCATCATCAGCATGTTCTCCTGACATCAGAGACTACATTAGAATCTCGTACCCCCTGCAGGTGCCTGGTGGACTTGCCCTTTGCGCAAAAATAGCCTATAATGGTGGGCTTGACCCTGAGAAAGTCATTGAGTGGTTCGAAATCCAGCAACTGCTTGGTGTGGACAAGATTCTTCTCTTCGACTTAGGAAATCCACAAAACCTTACAAGAGTGCTCAGATATTATAAAAATCTTGGGATTCTAGATCTCCAGCCGTACGAACTGCCTGGAAAACCTATTAACCGGACAATATGGGGCGCGGACACAGCAACGGCCCAGTTTCATCACGATGAGTCAATGACAGTTTTGGATTGTCGCCAGAGGATGTCAGGATACACTTTTGTCATGAGTCATGATGTGGATGAGTTCATTATACCAAGAAAGGATGTCACACTCAAGCAGTTTTTCAAAGTAAGCATTCCAGTGATGTCATTTGTGTTTTTGTTCCAGTAACAAGATTATTTAGTATGCTTACTACTTCACCAAGTGTCACGGATTGCCTCCCCTGCTTTGCAGTTGTGGTCCAACAGTGACCAAAACTTAAGAGTATTTAATATTGACGTCCAAGGTATCTACTTGCACGCAAGATTACTCTTGGCAGAGATGTAGATAGAAGATTAATGCCACTTCTACCTTAAGGGAGCATTCACAAGATATTCCCAGAAGTCAAGAACAAAAGCTGCTTAGGGTGAGCAATTTGTTAACTTATTATCTGGTCCGTCGCCTTTTGGGAAGGGTTTAAGCAATGGTTTAGCCCGTTCAAGCCCCCAGTTGGTGTAATCCAATGAAATCCTTCTTATAAGGTAAATCTCTGTTTAGTGTAAATATATGTCTAGGTATTTATATATAGATTAGCTATTCTGGCTCATACGTTTGCTTTCGTACATATAACTGAATCAACTATTATTGTTTTGTTTTAAAACAACAGGTAAAAAATTTAATAGTGAAATAGTCTTTAACAGGTTAAAATAAATATGGAAAGATTCGTGGAATTTGGATAGTTATAACGTTCTCGTCATGGAGACGTTAGTGGAAATTTAACTTTATACTTAAAGTTTAAATGGAATTGTCCCTTTTTGCTGGTGCCTTTTAGTTAGCACTTAGCTTGTATGAATGAGTCCTGCAGCTGTGGTTCATCAATTCTGTGATGACGAAAGCCTTCTCCACACTCTCTTCCACTGTCGGAGAATATGACGGATGCTTTTCTCACACACTAGCTGCGTTAGTACCACAAATCATCTGATAGCTTGTAACCACGAACTTGAGACATATAGAAGAAACAAATGTCTGCTGAGTACATTTGTTCGCCGCAAACTAAAAGGCCCATTGTCATGCGCTCCACCCACCAATGTTAACCTCTCAGAAGAATTAAATTCCCGAGCACACAGTGTAACTCAGGGAATATGATGAAAATTCACCCATATCCTTCTGTGCGTTAACTAGGAAATTGCGTCTGGAGTGCATGAATAATGATTTGCCTGAATTACAATTTAAAAAGGTACATAATTCTCACCAGATATATGTTTCACCTTAGGCACATATGATGTAATCATCACTCATCACTGCTCCAGTCGGAGTCTGGGGTCGCTCTGCTGTCGGAGTCTAGCCAGAAACAATCACCGCTGCTGTTGTTCATGAATAAACTATTTTCATATGTTGAGGTTGCCAGCACACTAGCCAGAAACTTTAGTTTGCGGTTTCGAATGGGAAAATTAGAGTTAATTCCTCTGACGACGAGTGTCTCTGCAAAATCACTACCTGGGAAAACTTGAGTTAAAGTCCTCTTATGACTGGTGAATCTGATTCCTAGGTTTCCAGTCTAGTTATATTAAAGTCCTGGTCCCTTAAATTTTCAGTCTTGTATTTAAATGTGCGGTTTACTCTTAAGTTTTCAGAGTTGCCCAAATACATTGAACAGTCACTTATAAGTATGGAATACAAAGTCCAATATCTCACTGGCTTCTGGGGAGTTGTTCGCTGTACAATGCGATCTCTCTGTGTGTTCTGTGTCTGGGATTTCACTACATTATATTTTACAGTTTCCCGTTCAAATCCAGCTGGGTTACCGCTGAATGTGCCAATCAAATGTATTGTAGATTCTGGCGAACCAATCGCACTCTAGCACTAGGGGGGTCGGTTTGTTTATCATTACTCACCCCACGCGTATTTGAAAAATATTAAATTTAATATACACGCGTGGCCTCTTACAACAGTGATGTCATATCGTTACATGAGACTTCCGGTCGCACCTCTGTCTCTCACAATATTGTGGCCGTGTTTTCTGGCGTAATGACTCAGGGATGGTCGCTAGTCACCTGTGTTTTGCCAGACAAATAAATCTGGCTCTATTCAGCACTCCTGCCCAACACAAGCTTGGATAAACAAGCTCCGTCGCTTGAAAAGATGGTCAGACAGATTATGCGATAAAATATTGTCGCTGACCGTCTAATAATCTGGCGTAACTTAACACGTCTTCGTGAAGCGTGAATGCGACACAATAAGATAAGAATTACTCCCGTAGCAAATACTGCCATAGGGGAGGGGCGTGTTAGAGACTTTCCCCATGCTATGTCTAGCATAAAAAGTAAAATGTTTGAAAGGGCAAAATGAAATGTCAAATAACAAGTGAATAATGAAGAAGTATGAAGAAAAGAAGTTTACTGCCGGAGGGCTGAAGATGTAAGAGATCACCCAAAGAACAGGGACAGACATTTCGTCACACCAAGTATCCTATATATATAAAACCAGCTTTTTATGTCAGTGCGTAACGCTAAGGGATGCAACTTTGGTTGAAAGTTAGACATTAATTGTATTGTTCCGCTTATATGTACTCTCCCGAAAATAGTAACATTTACCAAAGAACAATGCGCAAATGGCGGTGTGCACAAAAATTTATTTGTAGAATGTTTGATCCCGTATGCATACATTGGGATCCTTGCTGCTGCTACGTAGTTCGTGTACTGTGGTGAAGCACAGTGGTTTAAAAAAAATACTTTTGAATAAGTAAAATTGCCGTTAGGTATTGATGCTCCGTTTTATGACGGACTTTTACACTAGTGTCTTAAGAGTTGTCTGAGGATGTAATGACACCTGTCATTGATACAAACGTTCACCCTGTGCTAGAACGGTACAGATCCATGAAGGCTTATAGAAGCAAAGTCTAACAAACTGCTCGACGTTGTGCAAATGATTATTGGCTCCAATTGGAGTTAGTTAGCAAGCTCAAAATGTAATAAATAAATTGTTTCAGAAACCATTGTTTAAAAAAAAACATTGTTCTCTAGCACAAGCTTTATACAAGAGAGCCAACCACAGTTGTGGTGGTTTGTGATCAAGATCACCAGCCTGGAACAGATGACAAGAACTTTAAGTACCAGTGGAACAAAAGATGAGAAGATACTTGTGATGGAAAGGATACCTGTAGTGGATTTGATGGTACTGTATGGTTGTGATATTACCTAGTGTGATGCATGAGGTCAGCTGTGAAGGCTCCTGAGATAAATGTAGCTGTGAATTTACAGAAGGCCCTTCTTGCTACCACTTACGACCTCACACATATCTTTTTTAACTAATGAATGTGGCTACGTTAAAAATCTAGGGTACTGAAATGTAAGGTGTTGTTTTAGTATATACAAACACACACACCGATATTTAATAAGTCTAATAATATTAATAAACTTTATAACACACTGAACTAACTCAAGCTGTTTAAAATTTTGATATTAAATTTTCTTTAAGTTTATTTGTTCTGAACCAAGGTTTTATTTTGGTCAGAACATATGAAAGGTTTTAAAATTATGAATGAAATGCATGAATATATGGCATAATAAATGAAAGGTGTGTACATATGAATTTTACAAGACTAGTTAATATTACTACTGTTTATATTTGTAATTTATCTGGGAGAACGATTAATGGATGTGCTGTTGGGGTGGCTTCATCACTCCCAGTCTATGACTACCAAACATTGTCCATTTACTGATGGGAAAAATACAAGTTTATTTCCCAACATGGTATGTTCTAGTTGATGGGAATATAATTGGGTGTTAGTTGTTAAATAAGTTGGTGAATGTCCAGCAGGCCAGACGCTCACGTATCTTTGACTGAGTAGTTCTGGTGCTGGAATCTGGTGGCCCCACCTCTCCGTGCTTGGGGGCAATATAGGCTGCTCTGCCAAAATTTTAGACTGCACGGGTCCACACTTGTATTTTTCAATATAGCATTTGACACCACTTTGGTGCCAAATAAAAAACTCACAGTTCAGAATTATGAATAGAGAACACAGTTATATGCTAGCAAAACTCAGCTGAGCTGCTGGCTCTAGTATGGCGTCCCTCTAAATATTGCAATTAGCTTCTGGGAATCACACCACTGAAGAATTACTGTGTCTACTACTGGACAACTTATGATGAATGGCAAAATTGCGCGTCTGAGCGCCAATAATATGTTTATCTGTGGCCAATCACCGCCTTTTTTCCTTTTCAAATTTCAAACCTCCTACCAAAAGTCAATTCAGTCATACCTCAGTCAAGTATGTATTATTGTCTGTTGGTCCGTCTGTCTCTATTTGCATTTTTTACAAAAACACACTTGTTTATACATGCATTTCCTACACGAATCTGCCTCTAGAGTTATTTTTAGCCACAACTTTCCACTAATTCCCCTTCTCTTTCATTCTAGCTAGATTTTAGCACTTGAGTCTCAAGGCCGCAATTTTTGAAAATTTAGTGACATATTTTTTTTCAATGCAGTCGCTCGCTGATATGAACAACACAGTCTTTTGTCAATATCTTCATTATTATCTATCCATCTGTATAAATGAATGCATATTATTTCTCTGCTCAAGATGGGCCATCAAGCCAGCTAGGTTTTATATTCCTAACATTATTATTAAGAAAAAGTTACTTTTCAAGGTTAGTTTTTTTTTTTTTTTTTGAAATATGTTCGAGCATCTTCTGTAATGCGTTTGCCGCTGAATTCAAATAAAGGACTAAGTATCGCAAAAGCGTCCAAGAAATGACTGTTGCGTATAATAGCTAAGGTCCCTTTTGTCAATTTCTTTACCTTGTGTCAACTTGGGGACGTGAATTTTTTTCCTTTCCCCACCAATTGCGTCTTTTTAGCCTTGCTAGTTTCAAGCACGTGTTCAGTCATATTTTTCTTTTTGATCTCCGTTCTCATCCCGTCTACAAGGGTAAACGTTTTGCCTTCACGTCTAACAAGTTAATTTCCATGGCGGGTAGTGACCCGTGGCATGAGCGATCATGTCTTCTAGTAGCTTACGCATTATTTTTATCCCTACATTTTATCTTTGGAGATATTTTAACGTTGTATCACGGTTAATTTTATCACAATACCCATGGAGGAAACCTACTGACAGCATTACAAGACAGTCCTTATTATTGACTCCCCAGGCTTGAAGAGGTAGAGACAGACAGAAAAACATATGGAGAAGAAAACGAGAAAGAAATGAAAATAATTAGAAAGTCATGGAAAGGTCTTGGGCTTATGGTACTTGACAGGAAGACTTGGCATGAGTTTTTTAAAGGCATTTGCTCCATGAGGGCTGATAAGTAATGAATATTATCGGACTGTTTTTACAGGCAACTGTTTTCGCACAAAATGATTTTCTGTGTTGTCCATGCATGGACTCCTTTGGAAGCATATTTAGAGTCATCCTTACATGACCAACAGCTATGTACAATGCTAAAGTACGTAGATTTGAATGTGAACTTTTATCTGTGAGGCAAATTATACCCTCATTGACTCACACAATTTACTCACACACATGTGGTGAAACATGTTGAGAACCAAGCATTGCACACTAAGCTTGGAGGAGTCACTTGATACCTAGACGTAACTGACTTTTACTTGGTTGCCTGCATACGGGATCTCACTATGGACCCCATGATAGGCAGGAGGAGCTGAGAAGCGGCTCTGTGTCTTCTTCTTTGATCCTTAACCGCAGACTGTCAAAGCAGTCAGTGGCCATTTTTTGTAAGGCAGCAACAAACTGCTTCCACTTTGTTCGGTCGGCGGCCATCCTTCGTACAGTGCCCCAACTCTGGTTCATTCTTTGCATCTCAGCCTCCACAGTTCTCTGCCAAGTTGTTTTTGATCGGCCTCTCTTTTGCTTTCCTTCAGGGGTCCATAACATAGCTGTTCTTGTAATGGCATCAGGGTTCCTTCTGAGGATGTGGCCAACCCAACTCCAGCGTCTGCAAGCTATGAAGGTGTACATGTCCTCTTGGTTACTCCGAATAAGTAGTTCTTGGTTGGTGATGGTTGTAGCGAAAGGTTTTTCTAGTATGATAATAGTGGTAGAGAAGAAGTAGAATCTCTCTCCAGAAAGGATGAAGTTCCAGTGCCCGAGAAGTACACTGGTATCACAAGTGAGTTACAGCTGTCAATACTCTGAGCTGGAAAATAGATTTAGGCTTCAGAAGTATAAGTTGCTACTTTCGCTATAGTAACACAATGTGATAATATAATTAAATTAGAAAAAGTAACTCACAATTTAACAGTAAAAAATATACCAAGTCAAATGAGTACAATTTCAATATTTATTATGTACATCTATATATTCGTGTAATGAGAAATGGGTGTTGGAAGAGGGTAAAATGTATGATATTTATAGTTACAAATTAAATAATAGAAAAAGTCTTGGATTTATCTTCTCTGAAATTACACAAAAGTTTGTCACAGTATCTCTTTGATATCTCTGGCTATCTAGTTCTCATCATAGACAGTCGTTTTAGAAACTGCTCACAGTGTTTGTTGGATGGATACACATAAAACTCATCTGTTATTAGTCACGTCTGCTCGAGGTTCCTGAGACACACTTGAATAAACAGGCTGTCCTTCAGCCCGCCCTATAACTACGGGGGACTAAGGTGTTGAAGATTGGTGGTATGTCGTAAGCTTCCAGGCAAGAACTAGCCATGATATATTTGGCTAACCAATTAATGGTTATGCTTCCTGACAATGCTGGTGGAGGTTATCTCTGGTTAGCGTCATTCCCTTTTTATTATATCTGATACAATCAATCGGAAATAAAATCTGAAATAAAATGATATTAGTCATACATATATCTTTAATAAACTTACATACCCTCTTAGGATTAATAAGCTCACAGTGAGACTATATTGGCTGAATTTAATCTGCCCTGCATGCAGCGTGAAAAAAAAAGAACTTTTCTTGCAGATGCTGTCTTCCAGTTTCTCACTCTGGCTTCTGGATTTGGTGTGTGTGATTTCCAACGCACCGCTCTGTCCTTATATTTCAGTCTCTCGCCCGTACGAGAAAGCACCTCCTAAAGTCCCAAAAGATTTTTGTTTAAGCTCTCGGTTTGAGGCGATTTGAGGCAATCTGTGCTTTTCCTGTACTTGTTTTCTCTTTTGTTCACTACACACTTATATCCTTCCTTCCTTCCTAGGTATCCTTTCATTTTCCCCATATGAGGCTTTCATTCTATATACGTTTTATTGCCATCCGGTTAGGCATGTATGCATAATAAATTTTTAAAGATTATTAGCTAACTTTTAGCAGATGTGATGACGATGAAAAATGTTAATTATCTTTAAAACTATTTATATTTGAATAATATCCTTTTGGATAAAATTCATATTCTATCTCCTTTGGTGAATTATTTTTATTTAATTGTATTCCAACCAGGCGTTCTCTTGTAGTTTTAAATTTAATGTCCAGTAAATGCAAACTTTTAAAGTCGGCCATTCATTCCTATATTCGCTATTTCCTACTTTCAGCAATACCGTCTGGCTAACCGTAATTCACATTTCCGCCGTCTTCAACTTTCAAAGCAAGATCCGCCGAGTGTTATTACTGCGCTGTGTGTGTGTATGTGTGTCGCGCTGCACAACAAAGCAAGAGGTACCAAATCTCGTTACAATGGTATTCGGCCAAAAGATTCGGTGAATTTTAGTTAGGCACATTGTGTGGAAAGAGGACAGTTTCTACATTTCTTTCAATGTTACTCTCCAGCATTCCGCACCGTAGAGAAGCACAGAAAGTACACAGCTCTCATATAATCTTAAGTTGTTGAGACAAGCAAAGGCTATTCTCGCTTTATTCATTCTGTTGTTGATGTCCTTGCTAGTTCCGCCGTCTGGTGTTACTATGCATAATAAGTATGTAAATGTGCCTGTCTGTTCTAGCTTCTGGTTCCTTATTGTTTTTCGCTCAGGATTTCCCACATTGAGTGTCATGACCTCTGTCTTCTTCAGATTGATGTTCAGACCCACCTGCTTGCTATACTTATTCAGTCTTTTGGTTTTGTCTTGAATGTGTTGATGTGAATGTGCGAGTAGTGCAATGTCGTCTGCATATTCCAGGTCTTCCAGTGTAGAAAACGTTGTCATCTAATTCCTCTTGGACTGCCCTCTGATGTCTGGCGCAGAACCCAGTCTATGACTGTCAAAAATAAAGTTGTTGATAAGGATCATCCCTGCCGTACTCCTGTCTTCACCACGAAGCCCAACACTGCATTTAAAGTTAGAAAAGAGGCTTTTTATAATGGAAACAATACAGCTAGGAATTCCATAAGCCCTCAGTATTTTCTATAGGCTGTCCCTAGGTCAAAAGCCTTTTCAAAATCAACTAAGTTAATGTATAGCTGTCTCTGCCATTCTGAGCACTGCTCTATAATGTTCCTGAGGGTGAATATATGATCTGCACAACTTCTGTTCTTTCTGAATCCCGCTTGTTCTTTCCTCAGTTTATAGTCTACTGCTTATGAAATTCTCTGGATAATTATCCTGCCTAGTACTGGGAACTGAGAGGAGAGTAATTCCTCTCCAGTTGTTGCAGTCTGCAAGGTCGCCCTTCTAGGGCAATTTGATAATTATTCCTTTACTCCATTCCGTTGGAGTTGTCTCTGTTTTCCAGACTTTTGCAAACAGTAGTTCTAATAGTTCTGCTGCTAGCTCGGGGTATGCCTTGAATAACTCAGGATTTAAATTGCCGTGACCAGGTGCTTTTCCATTCTTTAACCATTTGATAGCTGTGATGATTTCTTCTCTTCGTGGGATGTCTGTATTTACGTCTAGGTCACTTTCAGCCTCAGGAACATTCAGCTGAGCCTCTGGTGGTTCCTTATTCAGTGTTTTTCTGAAGTGCTCTGCCTATCTTGTTTCCTGCCCCAGTGCTGTGGTGATGAGATGTCCTTGCTTGTCTCTTACTAACGTTATGTTGTTTGCACCTCGATTTCCGCTAATAGCTTTAGTTGTTTTATAAACTATGCTTAGCTCATTTCTCAGTGCTGCCTTGCTCTGTGCAGAACGTGACAATTCCTTGGGAGAGCCCAGAACCAGAGTACAGTGTTTTAGCTCTGTATATTTGGAGAGCCACTTGGATGGCAGGGAATGTACAGTACGTTACACGCTTCTTTCTCCTAGCCTGGGACCAGATGTGATGATTCTTTAAATGCCAGCCAAGCTGGAGAAACTGGTGCTCATGACTTCAACTCAACAAATGGCAGAATGGCGGAAAAGCCTAGATCTGCAGTGTAGATAATACCAAGAACTTTTCAACTTAGTATTGCTGCAAAGGAGTGTAAAGCTCAACAGTCCTAGTTAAACAACAACAGCTGTGTTGTCCTTAAAGCTGCATGTTTGATTCTCTGTTGCAAAATTTGGGAATGAAAATGGTATTAATCATTTGATTTCATTTTGTTTTTATCAATATATTAAGATGATTAGGTGTGGCGTTGGTTGGTAATTAACAGCAAAAGTACATTTTTCTATGTCTGTGTGATAATTTTCTGTTTTCTATAACAATGTTGACAGCGTATTCAGATACAAGTTTATAATCTTTTATCCGAAATCCAAAATATTCTGTACATCCAAAGTTTCTTTGGGCTTACTTTTTTAAATCACATTTGGGCGATTGACTTTTGGGTGACTGAATGCTATTGTTAGAACACAGTTTTGGTGAATTTGGGCTACATTTTGATCACAGTTTGAGCAATTCATGCTTATTTTGAGTGATTTAGGCTACTTTTCAAACTTGATTTGGGCAACATCTGAAAACCGAAAAAAATACAGTTTCCGAAACAAAGCTATAACTGAGGATTTCGGATAAAAAAGTTACATATCTCTATACCTTTTATTACTTCCCTTATTCTCAGTCTTGACACGTACATGTTCTTTTATCATCTTGCTGCTCATTATTATTATTATTATTGTTAAATAGAATCAACATTATTGCGCTCCTTCAGTAGCTCGCTGGTTGTATACACGACAGATGCATCCTCTCTTACGTCTATCTCTGCTAGCCTTACGTTCGATGCCAAATTTCAACAGTCTTAACCTTGATGTTTCATCTTTTGCAGTGTCATTCTCTAACAGGCGATCATTAATTGTTCTCAGTATCTCTCCCTCATTCATATTCAGTGTCCCCACTGTGGCCCCTGCATGACCAGGACAGTAGATCCACACCAGCACCTGCAGATTCGAAGCTTCTATGAATGTTTTCCATTCACGCCGTAGCCAACCATTTTGAACCTTTCGAAGCATGGACTGAGAGTCTGACACAATGACTGCCATTGTTAATAAAGTTCCAGTTAGCCACCCTAAGGCTGCAGTAACTGCCTCCACCTCCATTCTGATGCTGGAAGCCGTTATCCTATAAGCCCCGCTATGTTTGGCGACAATTCTGCTGCTCATTATAATTACCCAGCAAATAGTATCAGCCACACTACTGCCTCTACCACCGCCTGCTCCAACAAGAATATTTGCAACCCTTTTTGCTGTTTACATTTACCACATACAGTAGCAGCAGCTGACTTACCATTTCACCATCATCTGCTCAAACAACAGTATTTGTATACCACCTGTTAAAGATTTAATCATCAGTACCATTATAAGTAATATTATTGTGAATAATAGTTGAACAAACTTTGAAATTAAACTGACCTCTCTACATTGCATTTGTTGCCTATGGTAATGTATTTGACAACGTAGACAGAGAAACAACTTTGAAAAATGATGAGGCATTATGCAGTCTGTCGTAGATTTTCGATAGGAATTTAAGATCAGTTATGGTTCGGTCTGAATAGAACTAGAACAGGTGATAGCTCAGTGGGGTGTTGCGAAATTGGTTTCAAGTCATTGCAAATGAGTTCAGTTAGATTTATAAACCCATCTATGATCGAGTGACCGCTTTCAAAATGGCGGCGTATCAGCGAAATGTGTATCGGACAGAGGAAATCGCCAACGATAAAATAAAACGAAGGGAATCCGTATGAAAAGGAGTTCTCATTTTTACGTATTTTTCAGTTACGTACTAAAAGCATGTAAACCCACTTCTGTTCTAAATATTAAAATCAACAAATAACAGTTTGGGAATTTACATGGATAGGAAGATAGAGTTTTATCAGCTGTATAAAACTAGATAAGATGGAACAATCTGAGGGTTCCATGAAATAACTCAAACCAGACTGTCCAGTATCAGAAGCCGGTGTAGTTCATCCTAGGCAATCCCACAAAAGTGCAGGACCCCAAAGAGTGAACTTCAACTGGTCATTGGCATCCCTACTGTTGGGCCTACCAAGTCTGATATCAGCAAGGGACAGTTTCAGCAGTATCAAGTGATAAGATAAGTGGCAGTTAAGACACTGACCACCCATTTATGAAAACAGCCATAGTGAACCTAATATTCAAACAGTCAAGTGATGACAGTTATTTGTAAAGTCAAAGAACTAAAAACCGTGATTGCAGTAACTGTAATATTCAAGATCTTGAAGTCTAAACAGACAATAATAGTAATTGTGTGAATACTTTGATATATATATTTTTATACTCTTTTCCAACTAGTAGAAATAGAATATTAGTGTAAATATTAAAATATTTTTAACTGTACCTGAGGAATTATTCACTTATTACATTTGTGGTCACAGTGAATGTTCATTTTATTATCCCCTAGAATATAAGTAATCATAAGATAGTCACAGGGAGGAGACACCTTAAATCCTGGTACTACTTCTTACCAACTGGGCCAGGGTTTTCACAGTCTGACTATTTTTATGATAACAATACACCAGTGCTTATTTCTAAGACTGGGGTATTACTTGTAAGACCAGAACTCTTTACTGGCATACTTTTACATAATAAATAATTTTAAATAACCTCCCGCTACAGTGGGGGCTCGTCCGGGATATATCTTTGATATTCCTGAGCCATCTTTCTATTTCTGCTGTGTAGGATATTTGTTTTTTTGAACAAATTTTTTTTTGGAAAGAGTAAACATAATAGGAAATACTTATATTTTTTGTAGGAGTACCATTGAGTACAGATAAGACAGCTGTTTCATATATGGTGAAGTCAGTTTAATTAACTTTAATTTTAAATAAAGTAATTATATTGTAGTAAATTAGTTTGAGTAAGATCGCTTGCCCTACTAGACTACAGATACATCATGGCTGACTTGGTCAAATTTAGGTCTGCTACACTGCAGGTGGGAAAAGAGCTTGGCATGGATGGTGACGCTCTGATCCGGTATGTCACGACGGAATGTGAAAAGTACACCGAGAGAGAAGCAAAGCAATTGGAAGCAGAAAGAGAAGCCAAGAAATTGGAAGCAGAAAGAGAAGCCAAGAAATTGGAAGCAGAAAGAGAAGCCAAGAAATTGGAAGCAGAAAGAGAAACAAAGAAATTAGAAGCAGAGAGAGAAGCCAAGAAATTAGAAGCAGAGAGAGAAGCCAAGAAATTAGAAGCAGAGAGAGAAGCCAAGAAATTAGAATTAGAAGCAGAGAGAGAAGCCAAGAAATTAGAAGCTGAGAGAGAAGAAAGGAGGTTACAAGCAGAGAGAGACCATGAGCTGAAAATGAGACAGCTTGATCTTGAACTTCAGGCTGGGACTATCACCCATGGTAATAGCTCACCTCATTCTGCGAATAGCTCTTTTCAGAACACAGCAAATGGGGCCATGAACTTCCACCTAGATCCATTTGTTGAAAAGGAGGACGCAATTGAGTCATACCTGGATAGGTATGAAAGGCTAGCCTCTACATATGGACTGGAAAAGGAAAAATGGAGTCTAAAGTTATCCCAGGGATTGAGAGGTATTGCATATGATGTGTTTCTGAAACTCCCCAAAGAAGATCAGGAAAATTATGAAATACTAAAGCAAGCCTTACTGATCCGGTATGAAAAGAACTCTGAGGCATATAGGAAGAAATTTAGAACTTCTAAACCTCTACCTGGAGAAACATATAACCAGTTCTCAGCTAGGCTAGAAACGTATTTGTTGAAATGGAGTAGTTTAGGTAAGTATCAGAAAACATACGAGGATCTGAAAGAAATGGTTATGTTAGAGCAAGTGAAAGATTCCATGTCTCAAGAAATGAGGAAATTCCTTATGGAACAAGGAGCAGAGAGGCTGGAAGACATTTTGAAATGTGCAGAGAGATACCAAGCAGCTCAAGCTGAATTGGTAGGAACAAAAAGGAAGCAGGTAGAAGGATATAAGCCACCACCGCAGAATACCCAGTTTGACCAGAAGGATCATCCATACAGAAATAAGCCAAGATTTGATAATAAGGACAAGAACCCTCAGACTCAGGAAAATAAACCCTACAAACAGGGAGGTAAGTGGTGCAAATTTTGTAAGATGAGCAACCACAACACTGATGAATGTGGGAGGAAAAAACCCCTTCATCATGCTGCATGTTTACAGGTGAGGACTTCTGTTAGGAAGGAACTGACTGTGAGTCAGAATAGCCTCCATCACCCACCTACCCAGGAGATAGTGACTGTGAATGGCAAACAAGTCACAGGAATGTATGACACAGGTTTGTCCTATGACGCAGTCGTGTGTGCATCTCTGGTGTGCCCTGAACAAATCACCACAGAAACAGTAGAGATTCAAGGGCCACTAAAAGGAACATCACCCCTTACATTACCCATAGCAAAGATTCATGTCAGTTGTCGCTATGTGGAAGGGGAGATAAATGCAGCTGTGATAGATGATCCCTTTTACCCCCTAATGTTGGGGCGTAAATATGTTTTCTTAGGAGACCCTGTAAAACCTATGGTTATGGCAGGAATCCAGACCAAGGCTGACTCCAGGAACATAGAGAGGGACACCAACGTAAAATTTCATTCAACTGAAATGAAACGGGCTCAAGAAGCAGACAGCACGTTGAAGCCTTGTTTTGGCAAATTGTCAAAGACACATAACACACCAAGGAAAGGACACTTCTATAGGGAACATGGACTCTTGTACAGGAAAGCTGGCAGAGGGACGAAAAGTCATGGTCAAATTGTTGTACCATCCACCTATAGGAATAAGGTTATAGGCTGGGGACACATATCAACTTTGAGTGAACACCTGGGTAATGGTGCCACAAAACAAAGAATAGCCACCCAGTTCTACTGGCCAGGTATTACGGAAGACATAAATCAGTATGTACATTCCTGTCCAGAGTGCACCTATGTAGATTCAGAAAGTCGACGGAAGAGTCTTCATCAAAAATCTACAAGCAAACCAGCAATCAGGGGTACTCCCGAGATTTGCACGGGAGGGGAAAGGAAACATCCCACACAGGTTCAATTGCAGTCTGAACCCCATGCGCTGGAAAAAAGGAACAAATCACGTGGCGAAAATCAAACACCTACGGATTTGCGAGGGAAAACCACATCCAACTATCAACGAAAAGAGGGCGGTAAACTTCATGGGAAACCTACCGACCCGGTTTCACCAGCAGTAAGAGCCTGGATGAAAAGCCGAACAGGAAGGAGAGAGATAGTACAGGATGAATATATTCTTGGAAAACAGAATGTGGGCGCAGATTTTCTTAGTCGTCATCCCACAGAGCTTGAGGAGGATAGAAGGAAGGAAAACTAACCTCGGAATGGTCGATTTGCAATTGTCTTGTACCCAATAGTTAAGCTAGATATCATCCAGCTTAAAATATGGGGGAGCTATGTCGCGAAATTGGTTTCAAGTCATTGCAAATGAGTTCAGTTAGATTTATAAACCCATCTACGATCGAGTGACCGCTTTCAAAATGGCGGCGTATCAGCGAAATGTGTATCGGACAGAGGAAATCGCCAACGATAAAATAAAACGAAGGGAATCCGTATGAAAAGGATTTTACATTTCAGTACAGGGAAGGATGGTGTATAACTGCATATAAGATGGAACGGTAGGAAGTTCTCATTTACGGAGATATATGCGTATTTCGGCTGCCCACAGTTACGCTAAAAGCATGTAAACCCACTTCTGTTCTAAATATTAAAATCAACAAATAACAGTTTGGGAATTTACATGGATAGGAAGATAGAGTTTTATCAGCTGTATAAAACTAGATAAGATGGAACAATATGGATATTATATATGCCGAGAATGATAAAGGCAAAATTTCAGTCGACGCACAGATCGGCCGAAATCACTGTTCGGGAAGGATTTTTCAGGTTAGGTTTAGGCTGTGACGTCGGTACTCTCCGATACGTCCGCGCTTTGCGTATAAGTAGCGGATCGGTAAACTGAGAGAGATACACAACGAAAGAGGTTTGAGCCAGACTGGACAGAGTTTCGCCACTACCCATGAATTGTGAGCGGATCGCCAGAAACATTTTTTAAGTCCAGTATCTGAAGTCTGAGGGTTCCATGAAATAACTCAAACCAGACTGTCCAGTATCAGAAGCCGGTGTAGTTCATCCTAGGCAATCCCACAAAAGTGCAGGACCCCAAAGAGTGAACTTCAACTGGTCATTGGCATCCCTACTGTTGGGCCTACCAAGTCTGATATCAGCAAGGGACAGTTTCAGCAGTATCAAGTGATAAGATAAGTGGCAGTTAAGACACTGACCACCCATTTATGAAAACAGCCATAGTGAACCTAATATTCAAACAGTCAAGTGATGACAGTTATTTGTAAAGTCAAAGAACTAAAAACCGTGATTGCAGTAACTGTAATATTCAAGATCTTGAAGTCTAAACAGACAATAATAGTAATTGTGTGAATACTTTGATATATATTTTTATACTCTTTTCCAACTAGTAGAAATAGAATATTAGTGTAAATATTAAAATATTTTAAACTGTACCTGAGGAATTATTCACTTATTACATTTGTGGTCACAGTGAATGTTCATTTTATTATCCCCTAGAATATAAGTAATCATAAGATAGTCACAGGGAGGAGACACCTTAAATCCTGGTACTACTTCTTACCAACTGGGCCAGGGTTTTCACAGTCTGACTATTTTTATGATAACAATACACCAGTGCTTATTTCTAAGACTGGGGTATTACTTGTAAGACCAGAACTCTTTACTGGCATACTTTTACATAATAAATAATTTTAAATAACCTTCCGCTACATGGGGGATAATGTAAAGAAATAGATTTTCACGAGTGAAATGGTGAAAGGTAAAGTCTGTCCCTGGATTTGAGAGATAATCTATCCAGCCTATCGGTTACGACTGAGATTCTTAGATCAGACAGTTTCCCTATATATATATATATATATATATTCAACTACTCGCCTCTACACACACACAGATACGAGACGACAATTAGACGCACAGACGTGAAAACTATAGCTATGTGTTGGGTCCGTTCATTCTAATTGTAAAGAGCTTCATTACGCGAATGGTTGCAAAGAAACAAAATGTCAGAAAATGTTCTTCAAAACGAACTCCAACAAGTAGTATTTAACTGGTCACTTACTGGCAGCACACAAGTCTGTGATGACTGTACATATATTTTATTTAACGTGACACATACGGAGTGGAACACACAAGACGATCATGGTTACAGATTACAGATGCAAATGTCATACTTTAAAGTTGCTGATCATACTCTTAAGTTCTTGGAAATTCTTCAACAATCAAGTCCTCTTCTATCCAAGTGAGTTGAGGATTACTTCTGTTCTCCGCTAATATACATTTACAATGAAGTCCGTTGACCTTCTTCCAAGGACGTCTATCGTGGTAAACGGATTCATGTTCGAGGATCAATCTTTGATATCATACCCGTAAAATTTCCAGACTTTTTTCATACAATACTTATGTAGCATATATATAATCCAGACAAAGTCAGACACGGCAATACAATCAGGTTAGAGTCTTCTGTTGACTAACCTCTCCCAAAATCCATGCCATGACTTTGGCATTGGCGAAACGGCATATTAAAACATGTGAAGCATACAAAATCAATTAACTTCGTTTCCTCGTAGGTATCCTCCCTCTATGGTAATTCAAACAAGGCAATCGACTCCGTTTGTCCATTCTAGGAATGACATACTACGATGGATTCCCGCTAGACCATAACTAGGAGCGGCCTGATACTTCAATTAAAATCAATAAACATTCAATGTGAAATGGGGCGACACTTACATGATACTTCCACTATTGGCTTCGACATGAAGACCAATATATATATATATCAATAGAAATTATGGCTTCCACTAACTTGCCACGAATACAAGAAATATTCCACGGACATCAACATGGTCCGTACTGCCCCATACAAAACATGACGTCACAATCCCTAAACTAGGTTACCCGTGCGTCCAAAGCAACTCACACTGCATTGTGCACGTCAGTGCGTGAATCAATCGAACGCACAAATAATATAACTATATTAAGACTGGTGCGTACATTTGGCAGGACCGAAGACTACCCCCTTAGGTAATAAATGTACGTAACAGTTCCCTTATTACCTCCCCTTAAAAAAATTAATTCTATTAATTTTTTTGAACTTAGTACCCGAGAGAGGTGAGTCAAAACTACCACAAGATATATGAAATGCATAAAGTTATACCATATTAAGAAAAGAATATTAAACGAAATCAATATAACTAAATGATAGTATGCATTAAAGCACACATCCACAATCGACCTACTTTAGAACGATGTGGTAATATTTGAAGTAAAAACAAGTTGAAAATGAAAAATGAAAAAAACCATAAAAAAAAGAAGATAATAAAATTCAACTAAGTTTTCAAAAAAAATTTGAAACATATGATTTCAAAAATGAAAATGAACAGCAACACTGATGATAATCAATGACAAGAGAATCAATAAAACAGAAAAATTGAAAATACAATGTGCAAAAATGAAGCAATGCAAAATTAAACACTTTAAGAATCAACACCCTTAATGTTTTCTAACACTAGTACGGTTGACTAGTGATCTAACAGTGAGATATCATAACTAAGACCCGTGAATGCAGGTATTACGTGACAACTAAGAAAGTTAGTATGTGTGTGATCCATAATCAATTAAATAGATTAAATTGAATTATTCTAATTTATATATTTCTTAGTTACTAACAAATAACCAGTTACTAATATATTCTAAGTAATTCCAATATCACTATCAATATGTCAATGTTCAGTTACAACTAGTTAGTAATCGACGAGACGATGTTCTCAATGTTCCATACACGATAAAATATATTCTCGAACACGATATGTAATGTAATATGTTCCATAGGAATAACAAATGTATATTTGTCGCTCTTAACAATGTTTCCCTACTAATAAAAAGTTACTCTAATACCACTGTTCCCGTTCTAATAAAACGTTACTACACAAGAAGTAATGTTATAATCTATAAGTAAGTATATCCAGAAAGTTATACTTATACGAATACTTCAGTTATATAAACAGTCTTTATAGATGTACTATCAATGATAATGTACAAAGTTATTCATGTTATCGGTGAGGATGTTTCAACATCTGGAAGTGGTTTAGTTTCGACAAGTTCGCTTGGGCATCTCGACAAACAGTCTGCGAACACATTCTTCACTCCAGGAATAGCTCGTATTTCAAAATTGAATGGTTGAAGCGCTATAGCGTAACGCGCTGACTTAGATGATTTAACGTTCTTCGTGTTCAGTGCGGTAAGAGCTTTTTGATCAGATTCCACCACAAAGTGTGAGCCGAGGAGGTAACGTTCCAGTTTTGTGATTGCCCACACTAATGCGAGGAGCTCTTTATCCAGAACGGAGTATTTGAGTTCGCTCTCCGTAAGTTTTCTGGACACGTACATCACCGGAAATAAGGTGCCGTTATATTCCTGCATCAAAACTGCAGCAATAGCGTAAGAAGATGCATCACTGCGAAGAATGAAAGTGAGATTTTTGTTAGGCAACCTCAAAAAAGGTTCATTTGAAAAAAATCGTTTTATATAGTCTAACGCCGTTTGGTGATCCTGCGACCACTTTATTACATTAGATGTGCCTTTCTTCAGTAGAGACGAAAAAGGTGCAGTTATAGTAGACAAATGAGGGATGAATTTTGAATAGAACTGTATTAGTCCTAAAAGAGATCTAACTTGTTTTTTTGTCTTAGGTGCCGAGATGTTTAAAATTTTAGAGACGTTACTGTCTTCTGTATACATGAAACCATGACCTATGCGGTGACCCAGAAATGAGATGTCATGAAAACCGACAAAAGCCTTTGACGGTTTCGCTGTTAAGTTATAATCCCGTAAGGTAGAAAGTAAAGCTTTTAATCCATGAATATGTTCATCCCAAGAGTCACTGAAAAGACAGATGTCATCTATATAAGTAATGACATCGGGACGATGAGACAATATGCGGCGCATCATGCGTACAAAGGTAGCTGGCGCATTCATTAATCCGAATGGCATAAAATTCCATTGAAAAAGACCCCGTGGCGTCGAGAAAGCGGTGAATGGCTTTGCTTTAGGAGTGAGTGGCACTTGCCAATAGCCCTTTGAAAGGTCAAATTTCGAAAAGAATGTGGCATGAGATAATTTCTCCAATAAGTCGTCTAAAAGAGGTAACGGTTCCGCATCGAATTTTGTAACTTTGTTTAATTTCCTGTAATCTACGCAAAGACGTATATTGTTGTCCTTCTTCCTAATGATTACCATAGAAGAAGAATATGGTGATGAAGATGGTTCAATTATATTTAATTGAAGCATCTCATCCAATTCCTTATCAACCTTATCACGAAAGTGTAAAGGGATAGGATATGGGCGAACTCGAATAGGCGTATCGTCAGTCAGAATAATGTCATGTTGGATGACTGACGTATGACCTGGGATGTCAGTGAGAACATCCTCATACGAGTGTAGAATATTAGAGACTTGCTGACGTTGATCAGCCGAAAGAGTAGATGAGATCGTAACATCATTCCATTTCTCAGTGGAATGGAGTGGTACAACTGGTATTGGTAGTTGAACATCATCGAAAGAAGATTCTTCTTCTTGGATGACTGACAAACTAGAATAGTGTTGAATAGGAGGTGTAGGATCGTCAGTTGCCTGGAACACTGACTGTAGATAATCAGGACGTGAGTAATACTCCTTCAACATGTTAATGTGGAAGGTTTTATGTTTACCATTAACATCAATGATGTAGTCGACATCGGATATTCTTGAGATGATCCTGAAAGGACCTCTCCAGGTAATTAAAAGACGATTGTTATGCGCAGGGAGTAATACAAAAGCTTCGTCACCAGGAATAAGCTGGCGAAGACGTCTATACTTGTTTGCAAATAGACGAGCTTTTTCTTTGGCTTGTTCGGATGATGCAGTAGCTAGTCTACAAGCATCTATGATTCTCTTTCTCAGAGAGATCACATACTCATAAGAGGATTGAGTTTCCTCTTCAATATTCTCGTCAACCAATAAGTCGTGGATTAACGACATCGGACCGCGTGGTTGCATGCCAAAAACTAGCTGGAATGGAGAAAACCCCGTGGCTTGATTTTGTACTTCGCGATACGCGAACAGAGCAGCGGGTATGACCCGATCCCAGTCTTGGGGATGGTCTTGGGTCATCTTACCCAACAACTGCTTGAGTGTCCTATTGAGACGCTCAATTAACCCATTTGACATCGGATGATAAATAGAACTAAGAGATCTGTCTATACCTAATGTCTTCATAACTTGAGACATGGATTCAGAAATGAACTGAACCCCATGATCCGACAAGATTTTCCGTGGAAAACCAATGCGTGAGAAGATTAACATCAATGCCTCTGCTACACTGGCAGATGAAGTGTTCTTGAGAGGGATGGCCTCAGGCCAACGAGTGCACATATCAATGCACGTAAGAATATGCGTATGCCCTCTAGCAGATGGAAGCATCGGACCAATAATGTCAATGGCCATTTTATCAAATGGTCTAATCGGGATGTCCGCAGCTTGAATAGGAGCCGCATGAAATGGACCCCGTACCTTAACTTCCTGACATATCAAACAGGACCGACAATAGAGAGTGATGTCCCTATGGACGCCTGGCCAGTAGAATGCCGAAAGCACTCTGGATTTGGTACGCGAAAAACCCATATGGCCCGCACATTGCGAGTCATGCGCATGTCGTAATATACGAGATCTCATAGAGGATGGGACTAAGATCTGATAACATAAGGATGAATCCTTTTCCCGTATTACTCTAACCAAAACATACTGAAAAGGTATTCTTTTTGTTCACATACTGAAAAATTTTTTTAATGAATCATCATTCTTTTGCAATGTTGCAAACAACTCCCGTGAAATAGGAGCATCATCATCACAAGTGGTATGAACTGTAGGTTCAATAGGTGTATCATGCGACATATTAGTAGCTTGCGCTCTAGTCACTACTGCATTTGCAGTTTGAATATGTCGCTCTTCCCATTCAGCAATTTGCTGTGGTGTACACTCTTTAATACCATGTATGCGACCAAGTATTAAATCACAGATTGGATTCGGAAGGAGACATGCCTGGATCTTTCCTGAAAAAAATGGTGTATTAAGGTCATTAATAGCAGTGGGAAATGTTTCAACGGTGCCACCAAAAGTCACACACTTGACAACCCTGCCCGTGGCACAACTTGGGTTGATCAGCGAAGTCCGGACGCCCACAGTACTACAACCTGAGTCAAATAGGAGAGAGCATGAAATGTTGTTGACAAATCCCTTGTTAAACTTAAGAGAGCCCTGTCCCTGGTGTACTGACGCAGCAGTGGCCGTACAGACTACAGGTAGACTAGGCAAGGTATGTCCGCAACGCAGCGTCGTGATCGCCTTAGGCTGGAAAAGAGTCGAGCATTCTGGACAGTCTTTCACCTGGGTACAATCAAGAGAACAAGACATAGCATTGTGAGTTTCAGCTACTTTACCCTGTTCAATGTTAGCCTGTGTATCAATTAAAGAGACATTAGAATGTCTACCCGTATTACTCGACGTTCTATCTCTACGACGCGATCGATTTTGATTATTTGCATTAAAATTGCCATAATTGTCGTTTCTGCTTGAGTTAAAATTTGGATGAGTCCGATAATTTGTATAATTAAAGTTATGATGTTCTTTAAAATTTTTATTCCAAGAACCTTGTCTGTTTTGCGGACCCTGAGATCTTGATCTCCAGTTTTGTTTATTATAATGTCCTTGATTATTTTTAAAATTATTGTTACCAAAATCTTGCGATCTGTGAGCTTGGTTCCAAGAAACATTAAATGGAGCAGATTGTTGAAATTGCTTCCCTTTGTAAAAGTTATCATTGTTAAAATTGTAATTATTTCCCTTATTGACATACCTGTCAGCACTAAAGGAACGATTTCGTGAAAAATTGTTTTGTTGTGCTGCAAAAGCAACAGGCAATTCATTCTTAATCTGTGCATTACTTAGATCCATGGTTGGGTGAGCAGTGCAGAAGTTTTTTGCATGTTCTTCTAAGTCTGTCATTGATAAAGGTTTCCGTTCGTGTAAAAATGCGAGAAATGTAGGATTTACAGACGATAGTACCTTATCGCGCATCAGTAAATCGAAGAGACCTTCATACGACTTTTCAATTTTGGATAATTCGATCCATCTTTCTAGGGTTAGTCGTATTTGTGACAGAAAATCACTGAAATTTCTGCTTGATTGCGGTAGCAATGTACGAAATCTTAATCGGTATTCATCTTCTGTCATTTGAAATTTCTTCAGAAGTGCGGCTCTAAGAGCATTATAATCATTCTTCTCATTAATACTGGTAGTATGATAAACTGCTAAAGCATCCCCAGTAAGTAACCTGGATAAATATGTGCAATACAGTGTTTTATCCACGTTATAAGACCTACAAGTGGCCTCAAATCTATCTAGGAAAAATATTACGTCATCCGACGGGGGATTAAATTTAGGTAATTTAAGGTGAATTTCCTTAAAATGATCATGTCTGGATGAAGTTTGGCTTTCAAAAGTTCTCTGAGAATTAGCTTCCTGAGTTAACCTAAGTCTCTCATATTCTGACTCTGCTAATTTCAGTTCATGCTGTCGTTTTCTATCATTCTCTTCCATCTCAAGCTGAAGTCGTAATGTATTTTGTTCAGCTATTAATCTTCTTTCTTCCATTTCCTTTTGTTTATTTTCCATTTCCTTTTGTTTAACTTCCATTTCCTTTTGTTTATTTTCCATTTCTTTTTGTTTAACTTCCATCTCAATTTTAAGTCTTTCTTCAGCCTCCCTTTGCTTCTGTTCTGCCTCTCGCTGAAATCGTTTCTCTTCAATCTTAAGTCTTTCTTCAGCCTCCCTTTGCTTCTGTTCTGCCTCTCGCTGAAATCGTTTCTCTTCTAATTCAGCGGCTAATCTTATTTTTTTCTCCTCTTCCTCAGCTATAAATTTCCTCTTCTTTTCATCCTCCTCAGCCTCAATCCGTTTTTGATCTGCCTCAAATTGAAGTTTTTCTAGTCTTAAAGTTTCTAACTTTCTCTGTTCGGCTTCTGTTTCTTGAGCTTTCCTATATTCTGCAAGTGCAAATGCTTTTGCTTCATCAGGAGCCATCTGAAGAGCTTTTGCTTGCTTAATGAAATAATCTAGTGAATACATTATGCTTTATAAGTAGTCACAATACTCTTGATTTATAAAATGATAATTAATCAATATAAATTAACTAACCTTGTTACTTTGCCAAGTGTACGTCGTTCCTGTCCTAGAACGGTATCTTTTGTTATCATATAGTTATGAAATATATAAATAATCAATATAGTAATTTATGTAATGAAATGTCATGAAATCAACAACGTGAAAGACAATAGAAACATTACCGACAAGACACGATAATCAAAGACGAGTGAACACAATCGTAGAAATCAACAAAATTAGAAATGTATAACTAAAATAGAATATCGTAAAAATTTACGATGACAACTACGATTAGATACTCAACAGGACAATTGACAACACAGTGTAAAAACATAGGTTTTGTAAAAAACTGAACGACAGGAAAGGTGAGACGGACGCATAATACAAACAAAATTCATCATAAAACTGAATACGAGTAAAATTAACTACCAAAAACAACAAGTAAACGTGACGAAACAGCTAAACAGATACTATCATAAGGAAAAATTAGCGATCGGAACTTCGGCAAGGTTTCTAGCCTTGGACCGGAATTATCGCTCAATTGAAACTTAAAAGTTGAGCCCTACAGAACGTCTGACGAAGAGCCCGAATTGGCTTCGAGATGGATCTCGTTCGTCAGATCAACCTCCCTACCTCCCACGACGAATGTACAACATATAACATGGAAAATGTAAAGATGGACATAACTATAGAAGGCACAGCTAAAAGTAATAAAATGTACAACGAAAGCACGTTATACTCATCTCGCGTGTGCCGGGAAAAAACAATGTGCCTCGTCTCCGTGGATGTACGTCTGAGGATAAAATACTTCGCTCTGCGTATATAACAACAGCTCGCACGTAATAATGACGAATAGGTGATCCCAAGGCAGTCAGTCACTGTAAAACTTGACGTGGAGGTTGATTGATGACCTTGAGCATTTGGTAACCGTAAGTTGATTCTGATTCATCGTCACACTAGGTTCCAAGTTTGAGATGTTGTCGCCTTGAAAGTTCAAATCTTCTTTTCAACCGATACTTGGATTGAGTACGTTCCTGTGAAATATTTTATTTCCAGACCACACTGGCACACCATTTACTGTTGGGTCCGTTCATTCTAATTGTAAAGAGCTTCATTACGCGAATGGTTGCAAAGAAACAAAATGTCAGAAAATGTTCTTCAAAACGAACTCCAACAAGTAGTATTTAACTGGTCACTTACTGGCAGCACACAAGTCTGTGATGACTGTACATATATTTTATTTAACGTGACACATACGGAGTGGAACACACAAGACGATCATGGTTACAGATTACAGATGCAAATGTCATACTTTAAAGTTGCTGATCATACTCTTAAGTTCTTGGAAATTCTTCAACAATCAAGTCCTCTTCTATCCAAGTGAGTTGAGGATTACTTCTGTTCTCCGCTAATATACATTTACAATGAAGTCCGTTGACCTTCTTCCAAGGACGTCTATCGTGGTAAACGGATTCATGTTCGAGGATCAATCTTTGATATCATACCCGTAAAATTCCCAGACTTTTTTCATACAATACTTATGTAGCATATATATAATCCAGACAAAGTCAGACACGGCAATACAATCAGGTTAGAGTCTTCTGTTGACTAACCTCTCCCAAAATCCATGCCATGACTTTGGCATTGGCGAAACGGCATATTAAAACATGTGAAGCATACAAAATCAATTAACTTCGTTTCCTCGTAGGTATCCTCCCTCTACGGTAATTCAAACAAGGCAATCGACTCCGTTTGTCCATTCTAGGAATGACATACTACGATGGATTCCCGCTAGACCATAACTAGGAGCGGCCTGATACTTCAATTAAAATCAATAAACATTCAATATGAAATGGGGCGACAGAAATTATGGCTTCCACTAACTTGCCACGAATACAAGAAATATTCCACGGACATCAACATGGTCCGTACTGCCCCATACAAAACATGACGTCACAATCCCTAAACTAGGTTACCCGTGCGTCCAAAGCAACTCACACTGCATTGTGCACGTCAGTGCGTGAATCAATCGAACGCACAAATAATATAACTATATTAAGACTGGTGCGTACATTTGGCAGGACCGAAGACTACCCCCTTAGGTAATAAATGTACGTAACACTATGTAATAGGGATCTTTTGGGACAAGCTGACCAACACCCGTAAATATAGTTTATGTAAATTTTTTTTAATCATAAGAAAACTTCACAACATCAATATTTTTGAATATCAAATCAAAATACAAATAAACATAAGTCAATGCATTAATTAAAGAGTTGAGACAAGATCCCGTTAGAAGAAAGTTATTAACCCCCAAAGAGTCAAAGGTTTTTACGCTATGGTCTAGGATTTCCCTCTACAATACAGAACAGAGTTTATAAGTTAATCTGTTCTGAATGGGACAGCATTAGCAAAACTTGCACAAAAAATACAAAGTTAGTACATGGGTTATACAATGAAAGAATTATTCATCCCTGTTTTCTCTCGTTCTGACAAACCTGTGATCCCAACCAGTCACTCTTACCTAATAGGTGCTTTCACAACATCTGGAACAATCGTAAGGTACACACAGCCCATCCAAGGTTTGGTTATTGGCGAATCAAGCCCCAGTTTCTCCAAAGACTAATTAATTCAAATGATGGGAAACGCTTGATTCGCTACTGTTAGTAGGATGCTGATTATGTCACTTCAATTTTTGTCCAGGTAGTAGAATAATTAAGAGATCTAATGTTCACAGTTTACAGTAGCTTGGAATCTTCAATCGTTAAATCGAGTGTCATGTAATTAGGGTTTGACCCAATACTGTGTAAAGAGAAAAGATACAAATACTTAACATAATATAGTATACACAATCCCATCCTTACCCCGCGTAACATAGAAGATATTTATCCACTTCGGTTATTTAACTTTAAATCATAAACTTCAAGCTTAGAGCTTGTCTTATCGTTTAAAAACTCCCGTGAAATAAATTCTAGTCATTTTAAAAAAATCAGTCATCGTGAATTAGAAATAAATATATATTTCGTCACTACTCATGATGAATCAGTGCATTTACTTAGTTGGTTAAAATATTCTCTGACTGGTTACTAGCAGTTAATAAAATTTATATTATAGCTGGACGAGATTAGCTAGAAATTTATTTATTAGTTTGGCTAGCCACTGTAACACAGTAAAACCTAGAGAAATATCAATGACGGACCTATCTAGTAAATCACTCTGCACAAAAATCTTAGAGAAATATAATTGACGATTTAACTAGTAGTATAATAATTACCACAAGCACAGAAATAAAACGATCTCCAATCGAAAAACTAAGTGATACTACTATTATAAGAGATCTTTAGAATCGAAAGCTAGATGTTCTTTGAAATTCTGGCGGTACTGGATAAATTTAGTTAGACTGCTGGGGTATATATCTCTGAAATCAAAGGGAATGTTACCTATAACCCGAAAACCAGACTCTCTGCTAGATCTAACAACTACGTTTAAATCTTCGTTCAGATTTCGGCTTATGTGTAAATCAAAGCCATTCTTCACTCTAGAGCCGAAAACCAGAACTCATGCTCTCTCATAACGTAATTTGCTAAATCAGTGCAAATTTTACACGTCTCTGCTCGTATGGGCCATTCTAGCGAGCAGTGTCCTTTGATCTGGCTATTCTCACCGTGTTTAATTACTTTCAAACGAACAGTTCAGGGGAAGGCAATAGAAATTGTCTGCCACTTTGTTCCAAAATTATCTGCTCTGATCACTGTCTGATCCATTACAACGATTTTCAATCGCTGGCGTTTAATTACAGCTCAACGTTTGCTAATAGGTCTGCTGGTAAACCTACATCAAAGGAAAATAGCGAACAGCAATCAAATGCGTGCTAAATTAGAAAAAGGGACAGATCTCTGAGTGTTAGAATGGTTTTATGTTAACGAACAGGCGTAGGTGAAAACTAGGTAAAAGACAATGTAGATAAAGAAGTAGATAGATGAAAGCTATTTTCATAATATGTCACACAGTCCCCCTGAAGATCATTCACCTAATAAAGAAAATATCTGAACACATTAAATGCGGAATTCTTCACGAAGAACAGCTTACAGAACCGTTTGAGATAAGAACTGGAGTGCAGCAGGGATGCCTCTTGTCTTCATTTTTCTTCTTACTGGCTTATTCCTTTTAGGGTTATGAAAATATCAGCCAACATAAATGGAATTCTGTCAACTCTGACAAAACAGGCTTGTAATCTAGATTTTACAGATAACCTAGCTCTTTGTCCCACAACTGTAATCAGGTGCATGACAAAATGAAAATACAGCCACAGAAATTGGATTTGAAAATACACAAGAAAAACACAATGATTATGAGAATCATTGAAGAAAATAATAAGAAGACTGCACTTTGAGGAAAAAAAACATTGTAGCGGGAGGTTATTTAAAATTATTTATTTATGTAAGAATAGGCTTGGCAGATGGATATCCAGGTGCCAGTAAAGAGTTCTGGTCTTACAAGTAATACCCCAGTCTTAGAAATAAGCACTGCGGTGTATTGATATCATAGAAATAGTCAGACTGAAAATCCTGGCCCAGTTGGTAAGAAGTAGTACCAGGATTTAAGGTGTCTTCTCCCTGTGACTATCTTATGATTACTTAATGTCTAGGGGATAAATAAAATGAACATTCACTTTAAACACCAGGGTAAATAGTGAATAAGTCCTCAGGTGCAATTTAAAACTTTTAATAATTACACTGATCTTCTATTTCTGCTATTAGGAAATGAGCATTAAAAAATATATATATATATAAAAAATATTCACACACTTATTATTATTTCTAAACTAATGTATTGATAGGATTTTCTGTCCTTGTAGAAAATGTATTTACTAGAAACCGTCACTCAGCAATGTTAATAAGTAGTCTTGTCTTTTTAGACTTCAGGATCTTGAACAATAAAATTAATGAAAACTGGAATCACTTTTACTGTATCACTGTTCTTTTAGTCCTCTGACTTTACACCTTACTGTCCTCATTTGACTGAATTCTTTAATGGTTTAAATACTGTTTTCAACTATGGCTGTTGGTTCATATATGGGTGGTCAGTGTCTTAAATGACACTTATCTTTTCAACTTGACAATGCTGACACTGAACTGTCCTTTGTAGATATCAGACTTGGTAGACCCAGCTATAAGAATATCAATGACCAGCTGTGGTTCACTCGTTGGGATCCTGCACTTTTGTGGGATTGCCTCTGATGAACAACACAAGCTTCTGACACTTGACAGTCTGGGGAGAGTTATTTCATGGAACCTGAAACATCATATCAGCCTTGGCTAGTATCTGGCTAGACTTGTAGCTGACTAGCACAGATGTCAGACCAGTCAGTCATCAGATGTCACAGTTATACAATCATAGTAAGTAAGGACATCATTTCTTTGATACAGAAGTATTAACATTTCAATTAATTGTAACTGACTAGTACATAAGTCAGACTAGTCAGTCATCAGATGTCAAAGTTATACCATCATAGTAAGTAACATCATTTCAATGATACAGAAGTATTTACATATTTAGTAATAACCATCATCTGGCTTGTTCCTCTCCTGTACATCCTTTAATTTTTTTATAGCTTGATCTTTCCAAACCACATCAAGTACAAATTTAAATACTGATGCCATTCTTAGCATCTACACAAACTTAATACACTATTAGCTAAAGTGAGTGACCGACTGACCAAGCGATCAGGTTGCTTTCTTCTGTAGCACAATGTCGTAAATTTATTTTGAGAGAAAAGAGTCTTGGAAATAGCGGTCCTATTTAGAGTGTAGACTGGTGGTGAAAAGCTTAGTGATAGAAATGGTTATAGAGTAAATAGTTGCTTCACATAGCGCTGGGGAGAGTAAAGACAGACTTATGTACGACAAATCGTTCCTCTCAATCTTCTCTTCAACTCTCCTGGTCAAACAATTATTTGCCAGTTTCCAGACACACACCTGCGCTCACACCGATTTGGTGCTTCAAACACACAGACGCACGTGAATACAAACTATATTAAATAGATAGGGGAATTTGGGCCTTGGTCTTCCAACACAGTACTAGATAAGTTTTACGTGTTTATTTAACAGTAAAGAATCAGTTACAACATATATCATATGTTTACAAACAAAATATATCATAGGTATAGAAATTACAAATGACCAGGTGGGGAGGGGTTTATGAAGATTGGTATCCACTACGCCCTTTCCTCCTGAAAATAGACAGAGATAAACCCAGTCCAAAGATAGGTAATTTATCAGATAGATAGTTAATTTTATCCCAACGGTAAATTAATGTACTCTGATACAAGAGGTTAACAATAATAGGGGTAGGTGGTGGAATAAGTCCTATTGTTCTCCAAATGTTTTTCCCTTTACTAAGCAAGTAAAAAAAAAAGGGGGGGGGGTGTATAAACAGAGTTCACAAAAAGGAAATCCCCCTTAAAGGAAACAATACAAGGAATATAGACAAATATGGTAATTATCAAGTAAGGCAATTGATGAATTTAGCAACTATATATCTCTTTCATTCATGCCCGCTAGTAAAGGCCTTCACTCATCTTGCTCACACTTACCGATTGTGAAAAAATCTGGCACTCCATAGAATAACACAACAGCAATTACACCTCAAACTAAATGTATGAGTGTTAGTTCAAGTTCCAGCCCCAGATTAGCGGGTAGGCGGTCAGCACATAAAAAGGATCCCGTAATCGCTGGAAAATGAATCTGTATTTGTGTCTCTTTTCTTAATAACAGTTTCTATGGGAGGGCACGGTCTCTGATACCGGGGTGAGGATGGTGTGGTCTATTTGACTTTGCCGCTGATAATAAAAATTCTTAAGCGTGCTGATACACTTTATCCGTGAGGTATGGTTTAAGTCCAGGGAGAAAACTAGTCACATCACTGTTCAGGTAAATATGTATTCTCTCTCTGTATCAGTAAACTAACAAAAGCTCGGGCCAGTGTTCTTCTTCCCGTTACAACTTAATTTGCTTGATGGTGTGTTAAATTTGTCTTTGGGTGTGCTTTCTTTGCTATAAGTTAGATAGCGGAACTCCAAACATAGAATCGCCTCAAAGATTCAAAATTTACACAGTCTCAACAAGTTCTGAGTCAGGGAGACTCTACACACTGTTTATGCGTTGCTTTGCTTAGATTAGATTTGCTGGGATGCAAAAGGGATCACTCTATATGAAAAATAGAAAACATGTAATTCATATCGAAAAATCCAATAACATTCTAAAATGCGATAAATTTAACGTTAAGACTATTATATGCACTCGCGGATTTAATTATGTATTTAAGAAAACACTTCGTGAGTTCTAGTGATAAAACACACATATATATCTAGAACTTAACTCAATTAGTTAGTTAGAAATTCCTTCGCGACTTTAAAAGTTAATTTAATCATTTTAAGCATCTATTTTTTTTTTGGGAAATACTATAATAGATATATCATTAATCCTACAACTGGAAACTTTTGAGATAGGTTTAATTTAATAGATTTAAATCAACACAAAATCCAGTGAAATAACATGAATGAACTAGACAACTGATCACTTTAGAACAAGTATATTATACCGTTTTGCACAGAATACTACACTCCAGTATAGCCAAGAAATCCAGAGGGAATTTTAGCAGGATTTAAACTATAAGCTAGTGAGTTTTAAAATGTCTGACAACGAGTGATAACATGGCCTTCTACAGAGTTCTATATATATGAAAATGAAATGACGATGAGTGGGACATGAGAAATTTTCGCACCTCTCTTCATCTCGAGAAGAAAATGAGATTTCTACACCGCTCGACATGGCCTGTTACTCCATTTCCTGGTCGCTCGGGGTTCTCCCGTTCCTCAATCTTTCGGGCAAGTTTGCCGATTGACACAGAGGTGCGAAGTCTGCGAGAAGGCTTGCCTCGTCTACTCTGGTTCACATTGCCGTGTCATCTCAGCAGCAGGAGACTTCCAGACATCCTCAGTGTCTTTGAGGTTAGCCGCTAAACTCGTTTGATTTAGGCAACGCCCCCTATTTGGGCAGGCTACTGTCCCAGGTAATGAAAAAACTGCCTAGAATCGCTCTAGAGACAGGAGTGATCTTCTGGCGACGCCCCGCTAGCTATGGGGGACGGGCGAAGTTAGTAAATAACTTCTTATAACTGTTCCCGGGATAACAGTGGGGGTGGTTTAAACTGCTCCTTAAGTCAATGCGATTCTCTGAACAGGACGTACGATAACAGTCTACATATCTAATTAGCCAACGTGGAAACGTTTCAGGCTGATGACGGTTTCAGCCACTGTTCAGGGGTTCTAATGTTATGCGAGAAAAATACCCTGTCATCCAACTCTTTCAGTGACGCTAAATTGTCCGTCACAATCGTCCCCTTTTTTGAGACATGGAAACTCGTTTTCATGTTTCATTCATGACAATGAAGCTGCCCTGATCGGTAGCTTTTTGTATGATTGGTATGTTCAACTTCGTCTTCTTCTTCGGTAGTCCAGTTTCTACTCAAGAAGTCAGCTCCTACATTCTGTTTTCCTGGAATATATTCCACTTTGAAGGAATAAACAGATAGCAATAAGGCCCATCGCATGATCCTAGCGTTGAATTCCTTATTGGCACCAAGAAAAGCTAATGGAGCGTGTTCTGTTTACACCGTAAAAGAATTCCCATACAGAAACTCATGACGGCGTCTGATGCCGTCGATCAGAGCGAGACATTCTCTTTCAACAACACTGTAGTTGCGTTCAGCCTTGATTAATTTCCGACTGCCATATGCCACTGGAAATAGCATATTCGGGTCACTGTCCTCAGCTTGTAACAATGTTGACCCGATGCCCTGACCTGACGCGTCGACCCGCAATACGAAAGGTTTCTTGAGGTCAGGTAACCTCAAGATGGGGTATGCCGACAACTGTCCTTTTAAAGTGCTGTATGCGTGTTCGCACTTTTGATCCCAGATAACCTTATCCGGACGCTCTTTCTTTGTGAGGTCAGTCAGAGGTGCTGTCAGTCCGTTGAAATTCTGTATGTATTTTTGATAGTAAGCGCATAGTGATAGGAAGGAACGAGTGTCTTTCTTAGTTCGGGGTCTTTTAGCTGCAATTATTTTCTCCACGTTTTTCTTAATAGGCCAACTGCATCCGTGAGAAATAGTATGCCCCAGGAAGTCTAGCTTTTCAAACCCGATGAGACATTTGCTAGGTCTGGCTGTGAGACCAGTTTCCTGTAGTCTCCTGAGGAGCATAGCAACCGTAGCAATATGTTCGTCGTAGGTTTCCGATGCAATTAATATGTCATCCATGAAATTGTGGATATGGGGACTTTGCAAAGGTTCTAGAAGCTTCCTCATCATCCTAGTAAACACTCCTGGTGCGTTATGCAATCCAAATGCATCACATTAAATGTGTAATGTCCTTCACTAGTGCTGAAAGCTAACAAAGGTTTAACTTCCTCCTTTACTGGTATTTGATAATAACCTTTGCTGAGGTCAATCTTGGAGAAGATTTTTGCTTTGCTAAGCTTGGTGAACAACTCAGAAACAGTTTGGAGAGGTTCGGGCTGGAATTCCGTTACAGCGTTTAGCAGCCGGTAATCTATACACAGCCGAACTTCCTTGTTGGGCTTCTGCAACAGCACTACACTCGAACTGTACGGAGATGTCGACTCACTAATAATTCCTGCCTGCCGCAGCTTGTCGATTTCTCCGCGAAGTGCATCAGCTTTAGCATACGGGATGGGGTAAACTCTGGTTCGAATAGGGTTCTCGTTTGTTAATTTCATGTCAAATTCAATGAGATTTGTTCGACCAGGTACATCCGTTAAGACTGCACTGTACTGCTTCAGTAGCGCCCTGGTTTCTGTTTGTTGTTCCGGTGAGAGATTGTCGCCGAACTTGACATCTTTAAAGGATTCTGTGGGTTGCAATGGGTACTCCCTGCAACCATCATCATCTTCCTCGTCTTCCGTTGCTATGGCGACAGCCAGGAGATGCTCGGAGGATGGCACCGGTCTTTCCAAATATTTCTTAAGGAGGTTTGCGTGAAAGACCTTCTCCTTTCCTTTAATGGAGATCTTGTAATTGGTGCGTGAGATCTTTTTAAGGACGGTAAAGTGTCCTTGCCATCCGATGCGAAGTTTTTTGCTTCCGGTTGGAAGTAGCAACAAAACTTTTTCCCCTGGTTGGAGCTCTCTCTCTCTTTTGCAGCTCTATTGTATCTTTTAGCATGTTTAGCGCGGGCTTTCTTAAGGTTGGTATTAGCTAGATCCCATTCTAGCTTTAGCCTTTCCTTGAGCTCAGATACATATTTGCTTGCAGAGACGACTGTCTCGTCAGCCTTTTGGTCTGTCAGGGACCGAAGTAAGCTTCTAGTGGCCCCTTAATAGGTCTGCCAAATAAAAGTGTAGCAGGCGGGAATCCCGTAGACGCTTGGGATACCTCTCGGTAGGGAATAAGGCAGCCGATATATATAGGTCCCAGTCTTCCGGTTTCTCCTCACCCAGCTTACGTAACATGGTGGTGAGGCTGCCATTAAAACGTTCCACGAGCCCATTTCCGGCCGGATGGTAGGGACTTGTGTGGATATGTTTCGCCCTCAAGATCTTAAAGATCTCCTCCATTAACAGGCTACGGAATTGGGATCCATTGTCCGTCAAAACTTGTTGAGGGAATCCCAACTGTGTAAAAATTTGCACGAGGGCTTCTGCGACATGCTTGGAATCTGTGCATGTTAGCGGTATAGCTTCGGCCCACATTGTGGAAGTGTCGACTAAAGTCAGGATGAACCTGTTCTTTCTTTTGGTCCTTTCCAGGGGTCCAATGATGTCGACAGCAACCCGTTCAAATGGAGTACCCACTATTGGCATTTGCCCCATAGGTGCTAGGGGTGTCAAGTGCTTTGGTGCTACCCTTTGGCACTGGGCGCAGGATTTCACATACCTGATAATGTCAGAGTTCATTCCTGGCCACCAATAGTGGTTTTTTATTCGCTGAATAGTGGCGTTTTGTCCCATATGTCCGCTAAAGGGAAGAGAGTGCCCCATTTCTAAGATCTGGCTTCTGTACTGCGTCGGTACTGGGAGCTGGTTATTCCCCGTGTCCGGGTTGCCCGTTCTACGATACAATACGCCATCCTTAGCAAAGATGTCTCCGTCGTGTCTGGGGTCCTTGGCCATGGGCAGTTTTCTAAAGCAGGGCTCCAGAGTAGGGTCCTTTTGTTGCGCCTCCTTCAGTTCATTCGGCAACAAATTTGGCGCAGGCTCCCTCTCCTTCTTAGTTTGCCCTCTTGTGGTTACTGCTGCCACAATCGGTTCCTTTGGTCTCCCAGTAAACACGTATCTACATCCCAAGATAACTGGGTAGATCGGATCATCCATTATGGCCGCTTTAATAACGCCTCTGACAAAATCAGAGTGTATTAGTGCGATAGGCAGCGTCCTGGGTGCATCATTCTTGAAAACTCTACATAATTTGATGGTTTCCTCTGTCTCCTGACCGGGTTTGACTAGGTGTCTAGCAACAATACAACTAAAACTTAATCCAGTGTCAAAGAGACAAGTAGTTGAGGTACCATTCAAAATTACAGTTCCTCGCGTTGAGGGTCGGTCCCCCTTAGGGTGAGAATCACTGACATTGACTCTTCCTTTCGAGGCTGTATGCAAACATTAATGCGGTTAGGCCCGGTCTGCTTGCTCTGATCAGACGTTCCTTTTGTAGGTGTCTTTCCTTTTCCTTGACCTTGGTGGCCGCGCTGCCACGTAGGCTTGGTGGGTTGATCAGAATTGTTGTTTTGGGGATATCGGGTTTTGTAGAATTTTGATTTTTCCTGGGGAGGTCTCTGGTTATTAGTTTCTCGTTGGTTATAATTCTGAGAGGAATTGGAAGAATAGGATGACTGCTCTAGATTTTGTTTTCGAGATGGCTCATCTGTGGGTTTACGTTTAGTGCTGGGAAGTTCGGCCATTGCGTTGGTATAACGTTCGGCCTTATTCAGGATGTCCTCAAGCCTGACTGCGCCCTGTTCAGCCAAAAATCTACGGGTTTCGTTTGACAAAGTTGACTTTATCTGCTCCACAAGAACAAGTTCAAGCAGTCCCTCATATGTAAGAGGTAGGTCAGATAATTCAATGCACTTTGTCAAATAGCCCGTGAGACGTGAAGAGAACTGTGGGAATGTTTCCGTGCTCTCTTTTCGGCTGTTTCTGAACATCTGCAGAAATTTGTGGGCGGTCATCTCAAACCGCTCTAGCAGGGCCTTTTTTAGCATGTCGTAATCATGTTTGTTGGTTCCCAGCTTCGTATACACGTCATACGCATTTCCTTTCAATGCAGTTGAGAGTTTAAGATTCCAGTGGGAACTCTCTAACCCATAGAGATTTGCGAGCCTCTCGAATTTTTCAAGGAAGGTGTCAATTTTTTCGTTAGGACTAGGAAAAGACTCTAACGCAAAAGACATCGCAGATAATTGGGCAGATTGAGTACTGGAGAGGTCCACTGAGTGAGAGTGGGGTGAAGACGGCTCTCAATTATTTGAAGCAGAGGCACCCCGACTCTCTAAAGCCTTAAGCGCCAATTCATGCTGTCTTTCCCTCTCCCTTTCTCTCTCCCTGCGAGCTTCCATTTCTGCCTCAATTTTCTTCTGCTCCAATTGACGCTCTTCCGCTTCTTTCCTATCTGCCCTCTCCTGTGCTTCTCTCCTCTCTGCTCTCTCCTTCTCTTCCTTCCTTTCAGCTTCTGCTCTTTGTTGCTCCGCGTCGTATATGTCCAGTTCCTGGTTGACAAACGCGTTTGCAGCTTCTGCGTCTAATCCTGCCTCTTTCGCTTCCAGCCTCAACATGGACCTCATCTTTATCCTCTCTGACATGATTAAAGAATAGGATGAAGTGTGACTAGAGAACTAGTAAGAAGAAACAAGAAAAGGGGGAAAAAACTCACAGCCGGTACGAGAAAAAAACCAAAGTATAGATTTACTTGTGTTACCTCCTATGTTAACTTATCGCCGCTATTATCGTCACTTAACTCTTAACGCAAGCGACTAGGCCAAAAAAATTGGTAAGTTACACTAGAAACAATCTACTTTTGCTAACAGTAGAGAACATTTTATATTAAAACGATTTAAAGGGAAAAAAAATTTTCCCTAAAATTTTAATTCTCTGACAACAAACTCCGTCCCTGAAGTCAATTATTGAGATGAGACGTTGTTAACTTAATTTTAAAAATCAGAACAATCCGTCTTTAGCTTAGCTCAACTCAAACGCTTCAAAAACCTTTAGTGACTATAAACACAATCGCGCAATCCCAGCAAATCTTATCAGAAAAAATTTAATTCTCTCTGACAAAGAATTATTTAAATAACAAAAATATTAGTTAATCAGTAGTTTCCTGCTCTGTGGAAAGAAAACAACCTGTAAATATGCTGTGTGGACGACACAAATACTAAAAGACGTTGTCTAGGGGTGTAATCTATATATTTTTTTCCCTTACTTCACAAAGACAGATCATTCATACTCTATCTAGTTAGACCCAGACTTAATCAGACTCAAAAATATATTTATCCCGGCGAGCCAGCCAAATATTGTCGTAAATTTATTTTGAGAGAAAAGAGTCTTGGAAATAGTGGTACTATTTAGAGTGTAGACTGGTGGTGAAAAGCTTAGTGATAGAAATGGTTATAGAGTAAATAGTTGCTTCACAGAGTGCTGGGGAGAGTAAAGACAGACTTATTTACGACAAATCGTTCCTCTCAATCTTCTCTTCAACTCTCCTGGTCAAACAATTATTTGCCAGTTTCCAGACACACACCTGCGCTCACACCGATTTGGTGCTTCAAACACACAGACGCACGTGAAGACAAACTATATTAAACAGATAGGGGAATTTGGGCCTTGGTCTTCCAACACAGTACTAGATAAGTTTTACGTGTTTATTTAACAGTAAAGAATCAGTTACAACATATATCATATGTTTACAAACAAAATATATCATAGGTATAGAAATTACAAATGACCAGGTGGGGAGGGGTTTATGAAGATTGGTATCCACTACGCCCTTTCCTCCTGAAAATAGACAGAGATAAACCCAGTCCAAAGATAGGTAATTTATCAGATAGATAGTTAATTTTATCTAACGGTAAATTAATGTACTCTGATACAAGAGGTTAACAATAATAGGGGTAGGTGGTGGAATAAGTCCTATTGTTCTCCAAATGTTTTCCCTTTACTAAGCAAGTAAAAAAAAAGGGGGGGGGGTGTATAAACAGAGTTCACAAAAAGGAAATCCCCCTTAAAGGAAACAATACAAGGAATATAGACAAATATGGTAATTATCAAGTAAGGCAATTGATGAATTTAGCAACTATATATCTCTTTCATTCATGCCCGCTAGTAAAGGCCTTCACTCATCTTGCTCACACTTACCGATTGTGAAAAAATCTGGCACTCCATAGAATAACACAACAGCAATTACACCTCAAACTAAATGTATGAGTGTTAGTTCAAGTTCCAGCCCCAGATTAGCGGGTAGGCGGTCAGCACATAAAAAGGATCCCGTAATCGCTGGAAAATGAATCTGTATTTGTGTCTCTTTTCTTAATAACAGTTTCTATGGGAGGGCACGGTCTCTGATACCGGGGTGAGGATGGTGTGGTCTATTTGACTTTGCCGCTGATAATAAAAATTCTTAAGCGTGCTGATACACTTTATCCGTGAGGTATGGTTTAAGTCCAGGGAGAAAACTAGTCACATCACTGTTCAGGTAAATATGTATTCTCTCTCTGTATCAGTAAACTAACAAAAGCTCGGGCCAGTGTTCTTCTTCCCGTTACAACTTAATTTGCTTGATGGTGTGTTAAATTTGTCTTTGGGTGTGCTTTCTTTGCTATAAGTTAGATAGCGGAATTCCAAACATAGAATCGCCTCAAAGATTCAAAATTTACACAGTCTCAACACGTTCTGAGTCAGGGAGACTCTACACACTGTTTATGCGTTGCTTTGCTTAGATTAGATTTGCTGGGATGCAAAAGGGATCACTCTATATGAAAAATAGAAAACATGTAATTCATATCGAAAAATCCAATAACATTCTAAAATGCGATAAATTTAACGTTAAGACTATTATATGCACTCGCGGATTTAATTATGTATTTAAGAAAACACTTCGTGAGTTCTAGTGATAAAACACACATATATATCTAGAACTTAACTCAATTAGTTAGTTAGAAATTCCTTCGCGACTTTAAAAGTTAATTTAATCATTTTAAGCATCTGTTATTTTTGGAAATACTATAATAGATATATCATTAATCCTACAACTGGAAACTTTTGAGATAGGTTTAATTTAATAGATTTAAATCAACACAAAATCCAGTGAAATAACATGAATGAACTAGACCACTGATCACTTTAGAACAAGTATATTATACCGTTTAGCACAGAATACTACACTCCAGTATAGCCAAGAAATCCAGAGGGAATTTTAGCAGGATTTAAACTATAAGCTAGTGAGTTTTAAAATGTCTGGCAACGAGTGATAACATGGCCTTCTACAGGGTTCTATATATATATGAAAATGAAATGAAGATGAGTGGGACATGAGAAATTTTCGCACCTCTCTTCATCTCGAGAAGAAAATGAGATTATTGCATAACGGACATTTATTTTCATAAATTCCAGTCGCCTACTCTGTTCATATAAAAGAAACTTATGACAATATGGCTATACTTTTGGCAAAAATAAAGTACAATGACTACCAATGGCGGATTTGTGGAGACCTAAAGGTCATTGCAATTCTCCCGGGCATGCAGACTTGGTATACTAAATGTTGTTGCTTCCTATGTGAATGGGACAGCCGCAACAGACAGGAACATTATGCAAGAAAGGTGTGGCCTATCAGGGATCGTATGCAGCTCGGGCATAAAAATGTAATACACGAGCCATTAGTTAAGAAAGACAGCATCCTTTTACCACCGTTACATATAAAGTTAGGGCTCATGAAGAATTTCGTAAAAGCGTTTGATAAAACGAGCAAAGCTTTCACTTATCTTCGAGAAAAGTTTCCGCAAGTTAGCGATGCAAAGATAAAGGAAGTTATCTTTGTAGGACCTCAGATTAAGAAAGTTATTGCAGACAAACAATTCGAGAACTTGTTACATGGTAGTGAACTTCGCGCATGGATGGCATTCAAATCGATCGTCGATAACTTTCTGGGAAATCACAAATCTGTCGACTATGTGCATATTGTTAAGCAGTGCATAGATGCATACAGAATTATGGGCTGTAACATGTCCCTCAAAATCCATTTGCTCGATTCGCATCTTGACTTTTTCCCTGACAACCTTGGCGAAGTCAGCGATGAACATGGAGAACGATTCCATCAAGATATCGCCGTAATGGATTCACGTTATCAAGGTCGGTGGAGTGTGACTATGCTTGCCGATTATTGTTGGATGCTTCATCGCGATGTACCACATGCCATTCACCGACGAAAGTCGACTGCAAAGAAATTCAAGCCTACATAACTGTTATACTTCTTGTATGAATGATTTTGTAATACTGTATGCGTTGTTAAAAAAACTTCAATTGCGTATTTCTAGAGATCCCGACCTGATAGAGAAAAACGGTTTGCAGATTTAAAAACAGCACATCAAAATTGACCACAGAAACATAGAAATGTTAGAGAAAGAAAAAAAAAGTTTTTTTTTTGTTAGCCAGTGTAATTATTCTACGTGCATATTTTGTGAAGACTATACGAACCTGCAATTAAAAAAAGATATTATACATGATAGTTAGGTCTATCATAATTTCGCTTACCCTCAGACTCCAGACACTGGACTGAAAATTTATGTCGATCCGCTCACAATTCAGATGGAATATGTGTAGTGGCGAGCTCTACCTCCAGTCTGTCTCAAACCTACAGTGTGTCTTTTCTGTTTAACGCTCCGCCTTTTATAAAGATCTGGCGGACGTATCGGGGGGCAATGACGTCACAGCATAAAACTCGGGCTGAAATTTCTTCCCGAAGCCGTGATTTCACAGGATCTGTGTGTTGCCTGAAACTTTCCCTTTCTCATCTTCGGCTTATATATTATTCATACTGTTCCATCCTATCTTGTTTTATACAGCCGATATATCTCTATTTTCTTATCCATGTAATTTCACAAACTGTTATTTGTTGATTTTAGTATTTAGAACAGAAGTGGGTTTACAGGCTTTCAGCTTAACTGAGGACAGCCGTAATACGCATTGATCTCCGTAAATGATAACTTCCTACTGTTTTTCCTTATATACAGTTATAAACAATCCTCTCCTGGAATAAAAGGTGAAATCCTTTTCACAATAATTCCATTTTGCTGCTATTATCCTTGCCGATTGCCGATGTCTCATCGACAGTTTGTCGATACACCGCCATTTTGTAAGCGGCCGGTCCCGTGATAAGCGAGAGGTGAATGGTCTGTAAAACTATGCGAAGCCGCGTTTGCAAGGTATTGAAACCAATTTTGCGACATTCATACGAAAAGTAGAATCATGCAGTTATCTTGGCACAATGTTGGAGGAACAGACAGTGATACCAAAATAAAAATACACAACAGGAGCTTTCACTTGGGACATATATAGAAATAAAAAAAAAATAAAGTCAGATGCAATAGTTAGAATCTTCAACTTAAATGTCAAGTGAGTCTTGTTGAATGGTTCTAAAATTTTGATGAAAGAAAAACCAATAAACCCGAAGAAATTCCAGAGTTTCAAAAATACTTTCACAGAAGGATTGAAATGGCTTAATGAGATCACCAGTGTAGATCTGATGAGATCACCAGTGTAGATCTGATGAGATCACCAGTGTAGATCTGATGAGAAGAACCAGACTGAAGCCTGTAAAATGAGAGATGAGACGTTGGCAATGTATATGACACACATAGAGGAAATCGATTGATAGCATTTCAAGGCAGTCCTTGTTCTTGAATCCCAGGAAAAAATTAGAGGGAGATTGAAAAATACATGTAGAAGTAAACTGGGGACAGAAATGAAAGGGATAAAGGAGACACTGAAAGACCCTGAGTGGATGGCACTGGACAAGAGGACATGTCATGAATTTGTTGAAGGTGTATACTCCTTAGGGAGCTGAAGGGTTATGATGATAGTTAGTAGCAGGAATCACTACCCCAGTCACAAGCAGAAGTATCACTCTACAGTTACCTTTCACTACAACCAACATTATGAGCACATACAAAATTCCAATCATAATACTGCCATAAATCACACGACCATCTTGACCCCAGAAAAACTGCAACTACACTACTACCATTAACAACAACCACCACTTTGATCAGGAGCAAAATTACCACCACACTATCACCACTAATTATATCACTTTTTTTTCCAAGTATAAATATCCTGTTCAACCCTTGATGGGTTATAATTAGTATATATTGTTGTAGTTAATTTAAGATAATAATTTTGATTTCCGATATCTAAATATGGTATCATCTTTTCACTCCACTCAATTCAAATAGAGTAAATCAAAAATGTAAAATAGTGAACGTAAATGTGTATCCTCTCCCAGTTCCAAAAACAAAACAAACAATATCAAATAATAAAGAACAATTTTAAAAAAGGAGGTAATGGATCCCATTACACGCCCATTGAGGCATATTGGGAATATGGTGTTAGGCCCATATTTTCTTGACCATCGGCACACTAGGGGTGATGTGGTCAGCATCACGCCGGCCGCCTAAACCTTTCCAGAGTTGCTCTGGTGCCCAATTCATGAGGCTGGGTCGACCCCGGAGCCGTTTGCGGTGTAAAAAAATCCTACCTCAACTGGGGATTGAACGGTGGACCACGGAGCTAGGAAACCAGTGCACTATCCACTGCGCTACCGCAGCTCCCAACAACAAAAAACAGTCTCTTACAACTGCCATGTTGTTAACAAGGGGAGAAGGATGGGAAAGCCCGGGATGTCTGGAATAACGCCTAATCCACCAATCATCTGCCATCATCAATAAGCATTACGAGGCCCCCACCAAAGTCTCACTTTCCCGTCACACCATCTTTGATCCTTATATATTAATTTTTGTTTATAACCACCATCCTAAACTCTCCACCATCACCAGCACAATTTTCCCACCTCTGCAGGAGAAGATGGAGATGTACCAGGATGCAGCAGGGTTCTACTTTGAAGCCGAATTTTTCGTGTATCAGTGGGGTCCCACCAACCCAGATGAGGACCTGATGGTAAGGCGCTATAGAAAGGCCACAAAGCCACACTGGGAGTGCAAGAAATATGTCTTCCTTCCAACTAGAACGATTGGCACCATAACGCATGACTTCTTTCCAATTTCACCTTATAAATCGTAAGTGGTACATGCCGTTTCTTTGTTGATATGTGTTATGTATATCTTATCAACTAATTAGGCTCCCGTACTGTTGGGCGCTGCTCTGGGGTTATAAACTCCAGTTAATTGTTTTGTAGTGTTTGTGTACCTCAGAGCACTCTCAGTGAACGTATGTTGACACAGAGTAAGAATATGATGGAAGCAAGTTGTCAAGGGTGACATATGCTAGGTCCAGATCACGGCTGTGAGAATTTAGTAGCAATCTATTTCATTCGTGAGGCCGGGCAGAAAAGCAGTCTACTACTAATATTAACTGTTGATCAGATGGCAGCCACGTGTTAATTTGCATAAAGATGGCGCTGTGAGTCGGCATTAACATTCTTGTGTCTTTGTAAGGGGACCATGAGGGGACATATCTATATATGAATCATATTGTTTTTGTCCACATGAGGGTAAATTGTTTGTTGTTGTTATTTAACTAGGGCTGTTGGGCTTCTCGCTCTTTTGTAGCCAATACCAAGTTGACGACTCCTTTGTATTATCTGCACTGAGGATCTAGGCTTTTCCTATGGCTTTTCTGCCATTCCGGAACGTGTTGCGTTGAAATCATGAGCTCCAGTTTCTCCATCTTGGCTTGCATGTAAAGGATAATCACATCTGGTCCTAAGCTAAGAGGAAGAAGCACGTGGCATACAGTGCGTTCCCCTCCATCCAAGAGGGCTTTTCGGATAGGCAGAGCTAAAGTACTGTGCTCTTATTCTGTGCTCTCTCAAGGAATTGTCACATCCTACACAGAGCCACTTTTCAGCTCCCCCTGCCTACCATTAGTCCACAGTAAGGTCCTGCATGCAGTCAACAAGGTAAAAACCAGAGTTACATCTGGGGGGCTGAAGAGACGTTTCCAAGCTTAGTGTGCAATGCTGGATTCTCAACATGTTCACACCATGGGGAATCCCTGGAAGTGTATGGACGATTGCAAGATTCAGTGAAGGTGTAATTATCTTCACAGTCTCTCCGAAGACGGCGAGTATCTGCCTGAATGGCGAGAGGACACCTGTCAGCGTACAGGAAAAATAGGATACTCACGTAAAATCAGTCTCAGGTTAGACATACTAACCTGAGATTTCGCCTCGAATAATAACGGGCGCACGTTAAAAAAAAATCTTCACTGACAAAGGTTCATTTCCACATCTGTATATTATAGCATTGTGCTTATCTGGTGGTCATGTAAGGATGTCTCCAGATATGCCTCCATGCATTAAGGGGAAATATATGTGATTGCTTATATGTGTCTGCATGAGGGGACATATTTGTATATGTATCAGTTTGTGCTTGTCTGCATAAGGGGACATTTATATGTGTCCGCTTGTGTGTATATAGACTACAAAAGGAGGAAAAGTTAGTCAGTTTTACTTTCTTTGATCTCCTTACAACAAGCATTCATTTTTTCCATTATGAGACTTGAATCATCATCATAGCAAGCAGCCACCACTGTATCTGGTTGGGTTTGGTTTTAAGGACCCTCTTCATTGCACACGGACAACTTCATCAGTGCTCTGATCTCCCCCCTTAGATCACACAAGGAGAATCTCAGCACAGTGCACGATCTCCATAGCACCGGCGAGGATCCCAATGTGTTCATACAAGAATCTCACATTCTATAAATATTTTTTGTGGTGGGTAGGTTTCCTAATGTAACAGCGCCATCTTGCCATCGCCATGGCGTCTATCGTTTAAGAGCGCCATCTTGTCATCGCCATTGTATCCATGGTTCTCTGCCTTTTTACCACAACATCTACAGGAATAAGATATATTACTAGGCCACAATAAAGCCTAGAAATAGTTATGTTTTATATTTGTGTTTTCGCTCCTTCAAGAGCATCCATCGCGTGTGTTAATTTCATGGCTCAATTACTACGCGCGCGCACTACACGTGATTAGGCCTAGCGGCCATATACAGAGTGCGCTGGTTAGCAGAGGCCTTTTTGGGGAGGTGTTTTTACTTACCTCTAAATCACTGCATTCACTATCAACTGCCTGACTCTCACCTACAGGAAGGTCTAGTTTTGGTTCCAGTTGATCCATTCCTTGGTTCTGCTCTAGGTTTTCACGCTGTTGGCACTGTTTCCTTCTTCGCATCTCCTTTTGTGCTGGCGCCTTACTCTGTGATAGCTGTGCTAGCTGGGACGTTAGGCGAACTACTTCTGCTTCGAGTTCTCCTTTTCAGTGTGAGCTTCTGCACTGGCTACCTGCAATGGTGCATCATGCTCTTAGCCTTCCTAGAAAAGGGCATAGTCCCAAACTTCCCTAAATGAGACACCAGGATTCTTTAGGACATATTCCTTCACAAATGACTTACTCAGGTCATCTCTAAGCTGGGCAATAAAATGATCTCTGAGGATGGATTGGTCCGCGGGAGCCAAGCCTTTCTTCACCCAGCGTTCAATCACAGAAATAATTCATGCAGTATGTGAGAGAATTCCATCTCATTGACTAGTCGTCGCTCACTGTATGCTTCTTCAATTATTTCGAGTAACTTCTCAGGGCTGGCATTGGCTCCGTCACGTATCCGTAATTCCCTAAAGACCCCTGGTGTAACATTATTCCACACAATGTCTAACTTATCTTCTTCACTTAAGGGCCCTACCTTCCACGTAGTTTTTACCTCTTTCACAAACTCTTGCCAAGTGGGGCCTGACTTTTTACCAAATAGACTTACCTCCGGCACATTAACGTATACAACTTTCACATGCGCATTGCTCTGGCTCTTTCCTGGTGTGAGGATTTCTTCACGGGAGCCATCTCCAGCTGTTGAGGTGCCCCCGGGCTCTGACCGGCATGTTGCGTCTGCGCATAGAGTTGACATCACTGCCCTAGCCCTAACCTAGTACAATACAAAGCAAAAACAGAAAGAAAGCAACCACTTATTATAATATTACAATAAATAATGGATAGTGTCTCTTATTTTTGCTTGCTCTTGTCTTCTCTTCGCTGTTGTGGCCTGCAGCAGTTTCATGTGCTTCCTGAAGATACGATTTAGTCCCTGGCTGAATATCAATCGTGGTAGGTTGGCCACTGGTTTGGTATAAAAATACTGGTGTAGCAATAATGTTCCTGGCTTGATGAGATATTCAATGGATGTACGGTGGTATGATTCTTCACTGGGCCTGCGTTGTTGCGACTCTTCACTGGGCCTATGGTGGTTGGATTCTTCACTGGGCTTACGGTGGAGAGAATCTTCATTCAGTGGTGCAGTTCTTCACGGCGCCTATGGTGGTGTGTCTCTTCACTTGGCCTATGGTAGTGCGCCTAATCAATCATCGTGAAATACGCTATCTAAATTACCTTTACATCAAAGAATAAAATAAAATTACTCTTGAACTAACAAAGCTAACAAACGTTATAATTAGCCACTGCACTCTCAAATAATAAATAGCTTAACATCATTGGGCCTATAGCACGTGGTAACTAAGAATGTTAATGCCGACTCACAGCGCCATCTTTATGCAAATTAACACGTGGCTGCCATCTGATCAACAGTTAATATTAGTAGTAGACTGCTTTTCTGCCCGGCCTCACGAATGAAATAGATTGCTACTAAATTCTCACAGCCGTGATCTGGACTCAGCGTGCCTAATAAAACCTATCCACTAATCTATCACTTCAAAGCTAACTCTATTGCCCTAAAAGAAATTTCCTCAGGAAGCACATTTATCTATTTCATTAAACACGATACCAAATAGGTGGTAGACCTCCAGCCCAATATTCTTTCTAACACTATAGATCGAAATGTCGAGGAGTAGCGTTCTACCTAAATTAACTCGCGTGTTCGAGGCAACTTCAGATCGACTCTGGTTTCTTACTCTGGTTTCTTTGGGGCGACTGACTGTTGCGTGCATATTTTGACGCACATATTACAAAAATCGATATGGCTATTTAATATGGGAAAAATATAGACATTCATTCATTTGTGTATGAGAATGCTGTCTATGGGGAAAGCGAGATAATCCATGTTTGATTCACACTTTTGATTATAGGAGTAATCGTTCTTGATATTGATCCGGCGCATGGATTGCTCTTACGTTTGTACTTATTTTTTAGGGCCAGAAAATATATTAATTTGCTTATTATGTTTATGGCCTGAATTCATATGTATTACATATTATTAGTACAAGTAGAATCAGTCCTATATTGTATATTTTGGATGGGTAGGCGGGAATAGATTCTTATTATTCCGGTCTAGCGGAAGTATGAGTTGTCTTGACAAGTCGTGATGAGTTCCGATGTACCGTGATAATGGCGGGTACGCACTTTTCAAAGGGCTGGTAGATTCTTAAGGAAATATGATTCATGAAGTGGTTTTCTTCTAAAGGAGATGGCATCTCTACTATAGTTTATGTTAGAGACTCTCCTAAGGTACGGTACAATGTATAATTCGGACTCCATGTATTGCCAGACCCTATTTTGATGATCTCATGTCGATTCGACCTAGATGGAACATTGTGCTTCGTATCGCTAGGGTCGTGTTTTGTATCGACGAAGATGACAGACTTTCCTACAGCGGTTATGGCTACGTGAATTAACCTGATCATCGTAGAGCTGTATGGGAACATTTATGAAATCATTTATATACCCATTATAAATTAACTCTGGCTTATATTCTCCTTCCTATGAATGAGTGAACGACAACTCAGGGAGGCGGCCATGTTAGATTTCGGTCATCATATGTTTTGATCACTGCCAAGAGAACAGATTATTTATCCTATTATCGGACAGTGACAGGGAGATCTCAATCTTGCTAGAAACCCCCCCCCCCCTTTCGTGGTTTCATAATATATACTACAAACTATGGACGTCAAGTAACTTTAGTTATTTACCGATCTGCCTTCACTGACGCGTTTAGTCAGATAGGGGATGCGGCCATAATGTATCATGACATTGAACTTTTGATGTACTGCCCATTATTTCTGAATGTGTCATGACTTCAGATCTGCTATGTATACCTACAAATTGATATGTCAACATACCATGATGTACTCGTATGTCCCAGTGTGTACGTCTGAATAAATTGAGTAAACAAAGATTCCAGCAGTCTGCATTGGTGCCTTGTAGACACAAGTGTATGAGTGGTTATATTGGTCAGCACACGAACAGTACACCATTCGCGGTAATCACACTCTGCACTTCTACTCCACACATACACCATCCTGCGTCGGTTGAAGTGACCAAGTTTAGGGCCTGCTTCCCCTGGAACCTTTGCCTTCCCTAACTCAGGACTAGGGTGAGTTACCCATTTACAGCTGGGTAGACTGGAGCATGCCTGATCTCAACAACACACCACTCTTCCTTACAGAGCATACAGACTGACACTTTACAGAGTGGGAAATAAACAAAATAAAGAAGAAAGAACCTTTTACAGTGGCGAGCCAGATTCCTGGGTCCAGCTTACGCAGTTTTGTGTTGAGAATCACAGTTTACAGCTGAAAGAACATTTGTTTGACCACATCAACACCAGTAGGACAGCTATACAGTCGATGTCAGCTTGACCTGTATTACCGATAGGATGCTGTATCTAGGTCAGCGCTTGTTGACAGTTTTTCGCTGTACAGACAGTATTACACAGGACAGTGGTATCAAGTGTAGAAAATATCTGGAGCAGTATTGTTGACATTTCTCAACGTACAGAAGAATCACAGTGTTGTTGAACATAAAGTGCATAGTTCATCGTTGGATCTTCATATGCTCAACAGAGAAAAATTGACAGTGTAATAGTTTAAAATTAAATCTATTACTCAATAAAGTGGCAAGTTATTAGAATTAAAATAAACTGTGCCTGCTTTACAACACTATACCTGCAACACATTCCATTCATGACATAAATTATATTGTATGCTATATGCTATTTATGCTTACATGTTATTTGTTATGTATTAAATTAGTTTATGTTCTGTGTGACTAGTACAAGGTATGCCGAGTGACATTGGTCTGGTACTAGTATTCTATAGGTACACATTTTCTTAATTGGAAATTTGTTAGCAACAATTTGCTGCTATTTCTGTTAGTTGTGATGAGGTGTTCTTTTCTTCGTTGTTTTTGTTAATAATTTTGTGTTCCTTAGTTTTGTTTGATTTGTTTGCATTTGTTGGTCTAATCTTTTCTATTTTTGATGTTTTTTACACCCTTATGTTTATACACTGTGGCGTTATTTGTCTTGTTATATTATTGCAGTTATCATCACGGTTTCTGTGATCATTTTTTTCATTTCTCCTATTTAATTTAATTTGATCTCTGCAAATGTGTTCATATTGTCTTTTCTTGTCTGTCCTTTGTAATGTCTTTAGTTGACATATGACATAAGAGTTATAGTGGTATACACTGATAGTATAGTACAGATCAGTACTTTATGATTATTTTCCACAGGTACCCAAGTGATCTTTGATTACATTGAGATATACAAGACCTTTGTAAGGCTTGTCTCCCACAGTATTTGAGATACAGTTATTGTTGTCCACAGTGTGACGTACGTCTAGTTTGACAAGTGAATTCTCCCTGATATGATGGATGATTTAAAGGGACTTTTAGCTTTTCATAACATTAGAACCCCTGAACATTTGTTGTAACTTTTCGTTTGCCAGAACGCATTCCACCGGGACTCATGTAGGATACAGCGACGAGATCAAAGAGACGAACTGAGGATCTTAGGGGAGACTATCGGCGCTATCAAAGACAGTAGTTTTCCCTGATACGAGACGCAGTTGCTTGCCGCTAATTTCGCGTCTCGGTGTCAATCGAGGAACCGAGCGAACGGGGGAAAGCGAAACGGGCAGCAGCGAGCGGATACGAAGACCAGGGGGCGGCTTCTTCTCTTGATTTGGCGGTCAGATCCCCAAAAGTTCGTGAGATCAAATAAGTTGTCAAGTTTATCATGTCCCACTCAACTTACATTTCATTTTAGCTAAATAGACCATGTAGAACTAGACACGTTATCACTCGCTGGCCAGATCTTTACAGAAGCACTAGCTTTATTGAAATCTTGTTATAGATTTTCCCCTGGATTTTATATATATTTGCAGTGATTTCTAATTCTGTGCAAAGCGGTAATATATATTGTGTAAAGTGATCAGTGGTCTAGCTCAGTCATTCTATTTAAAGGGATTCTGTGTTAATTTAAATCTATTTAATTAAACCATCTCAAGAGTTCCAGTTTTAAATATAATGATCTATCTATTATATTATTTCAAAAGATAATAGATGCTTAAATTAACTTTTAAAGTCGCGAAGGAATTTATAATTAATAAATTCAGTTAAGTCTTAGTTTTATAGATGTGTGTTTTTAACCACTAGAACTCGCGCAGTGTTTATTAAATACATAATTAAATACGCGAGCATATATATAATAGGCTTAACGGGAAATTCATCGCGCTTCAGAAGGTTATTTGTTTTCGGTATATTACATGTCTTTTTTTTCTTTCATACAGAGTGATCGTAACCTGTGCGATCCCAGCATTAAGAAAGCAATAAAGAAATCAATCTAAGCAAAGCAAAGCATAAACAGTGTGTAGAGTTCCCCTGACGCAGAACTTGTTGAGACTGTGTAAATTTTTAATCTTTGAGGCGATTCTATGTTTGGAATTCCGCTATCTAACTTATAGCAAAGAAAGCACACCCAAAGACAAATTTAACGCACCATCAAACAACTTAAGTCGTAACGGGAAGAAGAACACTGGCCCGAGCTTTGTTAGTTTACTGACACAGAGAGATAATTCATAATTTCCTGAACAGTGATGTGACTTAGTTTTCTCACTGGACTTAAACCATACCTCACGGATAAAGTGTACCAGCACGCGTAAGAATTTTATTATCAGCGGCATAGTCAAATAGACCACACCATCCTCACCCCGGTATCAGAGACCGTGCCCTCCCATAGAAACTGTTATTAAGAAAAGAGACACAACTACAGATTCATTTTCCAGCGATTACGGGATCCTTTTATGTGCTGACCGCCTACCCGATAATCTGGGGCTAGAACTTGAACAAACACTCATACATTTAGTTGAGGTGTAACTGCTGTTGTGTTATTCTATGGAGTGCAAGATTTTTTTCACAATCGGTAAGTGAGAGCAAGATGAGTGAAGGCCTTTGCTAGCGCGTGTATGAATGACAGGAAATTAATTCTTTTGTGTGACCATTTTGTTAACTTGCTTACCTGGTAACATATATCTTTTCTGTATACCCTACATTGTTCCTTTAAGTGGGATAGTTGATAATTTGTTAACTCTGTTTAAAACCACCTCCTTTCCATTTGCTTAGTAAAGGGAAGAACAGCTGGGAAGAACAGGTTTTTTTTTTTCTATCACTTATACCTAACTTGGTAACACCTCTTTCAGAGTAATTAACTTTACTGTTAGGTTAACGTACCCGTGTTCCTGATATTATCTATCTCTGGACTGGGTTTGTCTTTGTCTAATGAGCGGGAAGGGCTTAGTCGATACCAATCTTCTTCACCCCCTCCCAACTTGTTATTTGCATTTGTGTACTTATGATAATTTATGTAATATCTGATATTTTTAGTGATTGATGTTTAAAGTGAATAAAATCACCTAAACTCATTTAGTTCTGTGTGTTGGATATACCCAAAGCCCAACATTTCCCCTATTCGTTTAATATAGTTTGTATCAACGTCGTGTGTGTGTTTGAAAACACCGAATCGGTGAGCGCGCAGATGCGAGTCTGGAAAACTGGCAAATAATTGTTTGACCAGGAGAGTGAAAGAGAAGATTGAGAGACACGATTTGTCGTAAATAAGTCTGTCTTTACTCTCCTCCAGCACGCTGTGAAGTAACTATTAAATCTCTACATTTTCTATCACTGAGCTTTCCATCATCATTTTCCACTCTAAACCGGACCACTATTTCTACGACTCTTTTCTCTCAAAATAAATTTACGACAATATTTGGCCGGCTCGTCTGGGATAATTTTGAGATACATTTGATGCACACATATTTGTGGGCTGGTTCTGGGATCTTGAGCTACATTTGAGGCAATCGCATAGCCGGGATAAAGATATTTTGAGTCTGATTTAGTTTGGGTCTAACTAGGTAGAGTGTGAATGATTTGTCTTTGTGAATTAGGGAAATAAATAAATAATTACACCCCTAGACAAACGTTCTTTAAGTATTTGGGTTGTCCACACAGCATATTTACAGGTTGTTTTCTCTCCACAGCAGTAGAAAGTACAGATAAACAAATACATTTGCTATTTTATTATCCTCTGGCGGAGATAATTATATTTCTTTCTTTATAAAAGTTGCTGGGATTGCGTGATTGTTTTACAGTCACTAAGGTTTTTGAAGTTAAGAAGAGTTGAGCTTAGCTAAAGACGGATTGTTCTGATTTTGAAAAATTAAGTTAACAACGTCTCATCTCAATAATTGACTTTAGGGACGGAGTTTGTTGTCAGAGATTAAAAATTTAGGGAAAATTTTTTTTCTTTTAAATTGTTTTAATATAAATTTTTTCTCGACTGTTAGTAAAAGTAGATTCTTTTCCAGTGTAACTTACCATTTAGTGGCATAGTCGCTTGCGTTTAGAGCCTTAATTGCCAGATAATAGCAGCGATAAGTTTGCACAGTACAGGTAGGAGGTAACACAGGTAAATTTATACTTGTGTTTTTTTTTTTTTTCTCGTAGCGGTTCAGAGTTCCGCCCTTTCGCGTTTCTTCTTACTAGTTCTCTAAGCATACTTCATCTTATTCTTTAACAATGGCAGAGAGGATAAAGATGAGGTCCATCTTGAGGCTGGAAGCGAAAGAGGCAGGATTAGATGCAGAAGCTGCAAACGCGTTTATTAACCAGGAATTGGAAATATATGACGCGGAGCAACAGAGAGCCGAAGCTGAGAGGAAGGCGGAGCAACAGAGAGCAGAAGCTGAGAGGAAGGAAGAGAAAGAAAGAACAGAGAGGAGAGAAGCCCAGGAGAGGGCAGATAAGAAAGAAGCGGAAGAACGTCTTAGGAACAGAAGAAAATTGAAGCAGAGATGGAAACTCGCAGAGAGAGAGAGAGAGAGAGAGACAAGGAAAGACAGCATCAACTGGCGCTTAAGGCTCTAGAGAGTCGGGGCGCCTCTACTTCGACTAACGGAGAGCCGTCTTCGCCCCAGTCTCAATCAATGGACCTCTCCAGTACTCAATCTGCCCAATTAACTGCTATGTCGTTTTCTTTAGAATCTTTTCCTAGCCCTAACGAAAAAATTGACAGCTACCTAGAAAAATTCGAGAGACTCGCGAATCTCTATGGGTTAGAGAGTACCCGCTGGGCGCTCAAACTTTCAACGTCACTGAAAGGCAATGCTTATGACGTGTACACAAAGCTGGGACCGAATCAACATGATTACGACATGTTGAAAAAGGCCTTACTACAGCAGTTTGAGATGACTGCCCGAAAGTTTCTGCAGTTGTTCAGAAACAGCCGAAAAGAGAGCACGGAAACTTTTCCCCAGTTCTCTTCACGTCTCACGGGTTATCTGACAAAGTGCATTGAATTATCTGACCTACCTCTTTCATATGAGGGACTCCTCGAACTTGTTCTTGTGGAGCAGATAAAATCCACTTTGTCGAATGAAACTCGTAGATTTTTGGCTGAACAGGGGGCAGTCAGGCTTGAAGACATACTCAATAAAGCCGAACGCTATAGCAATGCAATGGCCGAACTTCCCAGCACTAAACGTAAACCCACCGATGAGCCATCTCGAAAACAGAATCTAGAGCAGGCATCCTATTCTTCCACTTCCTCTCAACATTATAACCAACGAGATAACAATACCCAGAAACCTCCCCAGGAAAAATCGAAATTCTACAAAACCCGATACCCCCCCCCAACAACAATTCTGATCAACCCAACAAGCCTACGTGGCAGCGCGGCCACCAAGGTCAAGGAAAAGGGAAGACCCCTACACCAGGAACGTCTGATCAGGGCAAACAAACCGGTGCAAACCGCATTGGATGTTTGCATACAGCCTCGAAAGGTAGAGTCAATGTCAGTGATTCTCAACCTGAGGGGGACCGACCCTCAACTCGAGGAACTGTAATTTTGAACGGTACCTCTACTACTTGTCTTTTTGACACTGGATTAAGTTTTGATTGTATTGTCGCTAGGCACCTAGTCAAACCCGGTCAGGAGACAGAGGAAACCGTCAAACTTAGTGGAGTTTTCAGGAGTGATGCACCCAGGACGCTTCCTATCGCACTGGTAGAAATACACTCTGACTTTGTCAGAGGAGTTATTAAAGCGGCCATAATGGATGATCCGATCTACCCAGTTATCCTGGGATGTAGATATGTGTTCATTGGGAGACCTAAGGAGCCGATTGTGGCAGCGGTAACCACAAGAGGGCAAGCCAAGAAGGAGAGGGAGCCTGCGCCAAACTTGTTGCCGAATGAACTGAAGGAGGCGCAACAAAAGGACCCTACTCTGGCGCCCTGCTTTAAAAAACTGCCCATGGCTAAGGACCCCAGACACAACGGAGACATCTTTTCTAAGGATGGTGTATTGTATCGTAGAACGGGCAACCCGGACACGGGGAATAACCAGCTCCTAGTACCGACGCAGTACAGAAACCAGATCTTAGAAATGGGGCACTCTCTTCCCTTTAGCGGACACATGGGACAAAACGCCACTATTCAGCGAATAAAAAACCACTATTGGTGGCCAGGAATGAACTCTGACATTGTCAGGTATGTGAAATCCTGCGCCCAGTGCCAACGGGTAGCACCCAAGCACTTGACACCCCCAGTACCTATGGGGCAAATGCCAATAGTAGGGACTCCATTTGAACGGGTTGCTGTCGACATTATTGGTCCTCTGGAAAAGACCAAAAGAAGGAACAGGTTCATCCTGACCTTAGTTGACACTTGCACTATGTGGGCCGAAGCCGTACCGCTACCATGCACTAATTCCAAGCATGTCGCAGAAGCCCTTGTGCAAATTTTTACACGGTTGGGATTCCCTCAACAAGTTTTGACGGACAATGGATCCCAATTCCGTAGCCTGTTAATGGAGGAGATCTTTAAGATCTTGAGGGCCAAACATATCCACACAAGTCCCTACCATCCGGCCGGAAATGGGCTCGTGGAACGTTTTAACGGTACCCTCACCATGATGTTACGTAAGCTGGGTCAGGAGAAACCGGAAGACTGGGACCAATATATATCGGCTGCCTTATTCGCCTACCGAGAGGTACCCCAAGCGTCTACGGGTTTTGCGCCAGCTACACTTTTATTTGGCAGACCTATTAAGGGGCCACTAGAAGCCTTACTTCGGTCCCTGACAGACCAGAAGGCTGACGAGACAGTCGTCTCTGCAAGCAAGTATGTATCTGAGCTTAAGGAAAGGCTAAAGCTAGGATGGGATCTAGCTACTACCAACCTTAAGAAAGCCCGCGCTAAAATTACTAAAAGATACAACAAAGCTGCAAAAGAGAGAGAACTACAACCAGGGGAGAAAGTCCTATTGCTACTTCCAACCGGAAGCAATAAACTTCGCATCGGATGGCAAGGACCGTTTACCGTCCTTAAAAAGATCTCACGTACCAACTACAAGATCTCCATCAAAGGAAAGGAGAAGGTCTTCCACATAAATCTGCTAAAGAAATATTTGGAAAGACCGGTGCCATCCTCCGAGCATCTCCTGGCTGTCGCCATAGCAACGGAAGACGAGGAAGATGATGATGGTTGCATGGAGTATCCACTGCAACCCACAGAATCCTTTAAAGATGTCAAGTTCGGCGACAATCTCTCACCAGAACAACAAACAGAAACTAGGGCTCTACTAAAACAGTACAGTGCAGTTTTAACGGATGTACCTGGTCGAACAAATCTCATTGAATTTGATATGAAATTAACAAACGAGACCCCTGTTCAAACCAGAGTTTACCCCATCCCGTACGCTAAAGCTGATGCACTTCGCGGAGAAATAGACAAGCTGCGTCAGGCAGGAATTATCAGTGAGTCTACATCTCCTTACAGCTCGAGCGTAGTGCTGTTGCAGAAGCCCAATAAGGAAGTTCGGCTGTGCATTGATTACAGGTTGCTAAACGCTGTAACGGAATTCCAGCCCGAACCTCTCCAAACTGTTTCTGAGTTGTTCACCAAGCTCAGCAAAGCTAAGATCTTCTCCAAGATTGACCTCAGTAAAGGTTATTATCAAATACCAGTCAAGGAGGAAATTAAACCTTTGTTAGCTTTCAGCACTAGTGAAGGACATTACACATTTAACGTGATGCCGTTCGGTTTGCATAACGCACCAGGAGTGTTCACCAGGATGATGAGGAAGCTTCTACAACCTTTGCAAAGTCCCCATATCCATAATTTCATGGATGACATCTTAATTGCATCGGAAACCTATGAAGAACATATTGCTACGGTTGCTATGCTCCTCAGGAGACTACAGGAAACGGGTCTCACAGCCAGACCTAGCAAATGTCTCATCGGGTTTGAACAGTTAGACTTCCTGGGGCACACTATTTCTCACGGATGCAGTTGGCCTATTAAGAAGAACGTGGAGAAAATTGTGGCAGCAAAAAGACCCCGAACGAAGAAAGACGTACGTTCCTTCATATCGCTATGTGCATACTATCAGAAGTACATCCAGAACTTCAACGGACTGACGGCACCTCTGACTGACCTCACAAAGAAAGGTTGTCCTGATAAGGTCATATGGGATCAAAAGTGCGAACACGCGTATAGCACTTTGAAAGGACAGTTGTCTGCATACCCCATTTTGAGGTTGCCTGACCTCAAGAAACCTTTTGTACTGAGAGTCGACGCGTCAGGTCAGGGCATCGGGTCAACACTGCTTCAAGCCGATGACAGTGACCTGAACATGCTATTTCCAGTTGCCTATGGCAGTCGGAAATTAAATAAAGCGGAACGGAACTACAGCGTAGTTGAAAGGGAATGTCTTGCTCTGATTGACGGTATCAGACGCCATCATGAGTTTCTTTATGGTACATCTTTCACGGTGCAAACAGACCACGCTCCGTTAGCATTTCTTGGTGCCAATAAAGAATTTAACGCTAGGATCATGCGTTGGGCCCTCCTTCTAAGCGTCTATTCTTTCAAAGTGGAATATATTCCGGGAAGACAGAATGTCGGGGCTGATTTTCTGAGTAGAAACTGGTCTACAGAGGAAGAAGAGCAAACTGAAGATACCACTCATCCTAAAATCACCAATCAGGTCACCTCCATTGTCAAAAAATGAAAACATGAAAAATGGTTTCATGTCTAAAAGTGGGGACGATTGTGACGTACGTCTAGTTTGACTAGTGAATTTTCCCTGATATGATGGATGATTTAAAGGGACTTTTAGCTTTTCATAACATTAGAACCCCTGAACATTTGTTGTAACTTTTCGTTTGCCAGAACGCATTCCACCGGGACTCATGTAGGATACAGCGACGAGATCAAAGAGACGAACTGAGGGATCTTAGGGGAGACTATCGGCGCTATCAAAGACAGTAGTTTTCCCTGATACGAGACGCAGTTGCTTGCCGCTAATTTCGCGTCTCGGTGTCAATCGAGGAACCGAGCGAACGGGGGAAAGCGAAACGGGCAGCAGCGAGCGGATACGAAGACCAGGGGGCGGCTTCTTCTCTTGATTTGGCGGTCAGATCCCCAAAAGTTCGTGAGATCAAATAAGTTGTCAAGTTTATCATGTCCCACTCAACTTACATTTCATTTTAGCTAAATAGACCATGTAGAACTAGACACGTTATCACTCGCTGGCCAGATCTTTACAGAAGCACTAGCTTTATTGAAATCTTGTTATAGATTTTCCCCTGGATTTTATATATATTTGCAGTGATTTCTATTTCTGTGCAAAGCGGTAATATATATTGTGTAAAGTGATCAGTGGTCTAGCTCAGTCATTCTATTTAAAGGGATTCTGTGTTAATTTAAATCTATTTAATTAAACCATCTCAAGAGTTCCAGTTTTAAATATAATGATCTATCTATTATATTATTTCAAAAGATAATAGATGCTTAAATTAACTTTTAAAGTCGCGAAGGAATTTATAATTAATAAATTCAGTTAAGTCCTAGTTTTATAGATGTGTGTTTTTAACCACTAGAACTCGCGCAGTGTTTATTAAATACATAATTAAATACGCGAGCATATATATAATAGGCTTAACGGGAAATTCATCGCGCTTCAGAAGGTTATTTGTTTTCGGTATATTACATGTCTTTTTTTTCTTTCATACAGAGTGATCGTAACCTGTGCGATCCCAGCATTAAGAAAGCAATAAAGAAATCAATCTAAGCAAAGCAAAGCATAAACAGTGTGTAGAGTTCCCCTGACGCAGAACTTGTTGAGACTGTGTAAATTTTTAATCTTTGAGGCGATTCTATGTTTGGAATTCCGCTATCTAACTTATAGCAAAGAAAGCACACCCAAAGACAAATTTAACGCACCATCAAACAACTTAAGTCGTAACGGGAAGAAGAACACTGGCCCGAGCTTTGTTAGTTTACTGACACAGAGAGATAATTCATAATTTCCTGAACAGTGATGTGACTAGTTTTCTCACTGGACTTAAACCATACCTCACGGATAAAGTGTACCAGCACGCGTAAGAATTTTATTATCAGCGGCATAGTCAAATAGACCACACCATCCTCACCCCGGTATCAGAGACCGTGCCCTCCCATAGAAACTGTTATTAAGAAAAGAGACACAACTACAGATTCATTTTCCAGCGATTACGGGATCCTTTTATGTGCTGACCGCCTACCCGATAATCTGGGGCTAGAACTTGAACAAACACTCATACATTTAGTTGAGGTGTAACTGCTGTTGTGTTATTCTATGGAGTGCAAGATTTTTTCACAATCGGTAAGTGAGAGCAAGATGAGTGAAGGCCTTTGCTAGCGCGTGTATGAATGACAGGAAATTAATTCTTTTGTGTGACCATTTTGTTAACTTGCTTACCTGGTAACATATATCTTTTCTGTATACCCTACATTGTTCCTTTAAGTGGGATAGTTGATAATTTGTTAACTCTGTTTAAAACCACCTCCTTTCCATTTGCTTAGTAAAGGGAAGAACAGCTGGGAAGAACAGTTTTTTTTTTTTTCTATCACTTATACCTAACTTGGTAACACCTCTTTCAGAGTAATTAACTTTACTGTTAGGTTAACGTACCCGTGTTCCTGATATTATCTATCTCTGGACTGGGTTTGTCTTTGTCTAATGAGCGGGAAGGGCTTAGTCGATACCAATCTTCTTCACCCCCTCCCAAACTTGTTATTTGCATTTGTGTACTTATGATAATTTATGTAATATCTGATATTTTTAGTGATTGATGTTTAAAGTGAATAAAATCACCTAAACTCATTTAGTTCTGTGTGTTGGATATACCCAAAGCCCAACATTTCCCCTATTCGTTTAATATAGTTTGTATCAACGTCGTGTGTGTGTTTGAAAACACCGAATCGGTGAGCGCGCAGATGCGAGTCTGGAAAACTGGCAAATAATTGTTTGACCAGGAGAGTGAAAGAGAAGATTGAGAGACACGATTTGTCGTAAATAAGTCTGTCTTTACTCTCCTCCAGCACGCTGTGAAGTAACTATTAAATCTCTACATTTTCTATCACTGAGCTTTCCATCATCATTTTCCACTCTAAACCGGACCACTATTTCTACGACTCTTTTCTCTCAAAATAAATTTACGACACACAGGTACTCAAGTTATCATTGGTTATTATAAACCATACAAGTTTGGACTAAGACTAAGTCTATGGTATAGACTTGTCTCCCATTAAAGTGAAATAGGGTAATCTATTTACTTTTTCAGGTTTCTGATTTAAGAAGACAATATGTCTACATTAGATTATTTTATTGCACAAGGAAAATCTCTTGATAAGACTGGGAAAGATTTAGAACAATGGGCTGTTGCTCAATATGACAAAGCATTAGCTGCTGAAGAGAGAAAAGCTGCTGCAGAAGAAAGAAAAGCTATGGCTGAAGAAAAAAGATTAGAAAGAGAAGCTGCTGCTGAAGAAAAAAAAAGCTCTGGCTGAAGAAAAAAGATTAGAAAAAGAAGCAGATATTGCTGCTGAACTAAAGAAATTGCAGATGCAAGTGGAGGAAAGGAGATTTGATGCAGAACAGAAGAAATTAGAAGCTGCTGCAGAACAGAAAAAATTAGAAGCTGCTGCAGAACAGAAAAAACTAGAAGTTGCTGCTGCTGCAGAACAGAAAAAATTAGAAGCTGCTGCAGAACAGAAAAAATTAGAAGCTGCTGCAGAACAGAAAAAACTAGAAGTTACTGCTGCTGCAGAACAGAAAAAATTAGAAGCTGCTGCAGAACAGAAAAAATTAGAAATTGCTGCTGCTGCAGAACAGAAAAAATTAGAAGCGGCTGCAGAACAGAAAAGATTAGATAGAGAAGCTGAAGAGAGAAAAGCAATAAGAGAACATGAGTTTGAATTAGAGAAATTAAAATTGACATGTATGAGTAATGTTAATCAGGCATCTGGTGGTAATGGTAAACCCTTTGTGTACAAGGTCAAGGTACCAGCGTTTAACCCTACCAGTGATGACATAACATTTTGGCTTTCTAGATTTGAACGGGCTTGTCGATCTCATAATGTTGACAAATCACAGTATGTGAATCAGTTGTCTGAAAATCTAAAAGGGGAGTCCCTAAGTAAGTTATATTTTGTTGAAGAGGCCGACAAAGATAATTATGATGCTGTTAGGGCAGCTTTGATAAAGAGATATCAGCTGTCTGAGGAAGGTTATCGTCTTTTGTTTAAAACAATGAGACCTGAGGTAGGTGTAGAATTCTCAGATTTCATCTCAAAAGCACGAATTACACTTTCACGATGGATTGAATTATCCAAAACAGAGAAAACATTTGATGGTCTTACGGATTTATTGCTAAGAGACAAGGTCATGTCTTCTGTAAATAAATCATTCCTAGAGTTCTTACATGAGCGTAAACCTGGTACAATAAAGCAAATGGAAGAATATTGTGACCAGTATGCCACGGCACACCCTGACATGATTCTTAGTAACTCTAACATTAAAGAGAGTATGCCAGTTGCTTCGGCAACAGAATATAATCAGAATTACTCACACAAATTCCAAGGAGCTAAAAATAAATTTGATAAAAAGGTTAATTGGAATAATTATCAAAACCAAGATAACCGCTCAAATCAGAGTTCTTCTTTGAAGAACTGGAATCGGGCTGATAGTCCTCGACACGCGAGGGGTACCCATAATGTTAGAAATTCTCGAAAGGGGAGTAGCTATAGGAACTACCCAAGTGCTTCATGGAGACAAAAGAAACAATATTACAGGGATACTCAATATAATGAGCATGATGATTATGATCATGAATGTTATGATTCAAACCCAAATAGGGGTTATAACAAGGGAAATGATAATTAAAGAGACAATTATAACCGAGGTAGATCACAACACAAAAGACATGGTAAATCGTATTACCAGGCTAACTCTGCACAACAGGAGTTCCACGACACCGATAATCAGAATAATGATAAAAAAGACTCCAATAGTGTAGCAAATTCCGCTTTTGATTTTGCTAGAGCATCTCAGTGTTCGCAATGCAAAACATTATTCGATCCAACCACAGTGTCTACTTTAAGCTGCGGTCACCCACTTCCCGCTCTCCATGCGTCAATCGCGCATAATGGAAGGGGTGCTCTTGTCTTTAATAGGGGCCTAATAGATGGTACTCCGGTATCAATTCTTTTCGACTCGGGGTGCACTACCATTGGAGTGAGGCAATCACTCGTAAATCCTTCTCGAGCTACAGGCAATATAGTCAAATGTGTAACATTTGGTGGCACATTGGAGAAGTACTCCACTGCCATTATCAATATTGCTACGCCTTTCTTTACAGGAGAGGTGCAAGCATGTCTCTTGCCGAATCCGATCGCTGATCTTATCATCGGTCGCATTCATGGAGTGAAAGAATGCACTCCACAGCAAATTTCTAATTGGGAAAATGTTAATATGCAATCTGCTAATGCAGTAATCACTAGGGCTCAAGCTCTTAATATGCCACAATCTTCACATTCTGAAGATAATGATGCGCAGATCCAAGATGATCCCTTGGAGATTTCCCACGATTCCTTTATCAAACAGCAGGAAGATGATCCTACTCTAGAGAAATTCTTTACTCTGGCAACAAAAGGTGATCCGAATAAGGATACAAATCGTAAATCTTGGATTACGATGAAGAATGGCGTACTTGTACGTATGGTACAAGACTCCGCTAAGTCCATTCATTCTCAAATCCTTGTGCCTAAAAATATGAGAGTTAAAATCTTACAGCACGCTCATGATTCGCAGTGTGCTGGACATATGGGTTTTTCCCGTACTAAAGCTAGAGTTCTTCAATCTTTCTTTTGGCCTGCTGTGAATAAGGACATACGAATCTATTGTCGATCTTGTAAAGTATGTCAAGAGATTAAATCCAGAGGTCCACGCCATGATGCACCTATTCAGGCTGCAGACATTCCCATTCGGCCATTTCAAAAAATGGCGATAGACATCATTGGTCCATTTAAGATAAAGTCTGCTAGAGGACACCAATTTATTTTGACGTGTGTTGATATGTGCACACGTTGGCCGGAGGCTGTTCCTCTAAAGAGCATAACTACTGCTGATGTCGCAGATGCTCTTTGGTTAATATTTTCTCGTCTGGGGTTTCCAGCAGAAATATTATCCGACCATGGTACCCAACTCATATCGGATACCATGTCTCAAGTAATGTCGACTCTGAAGATAGAGAGATCGCTGAGTAGTATTTATCATCCTATGTCCTATGGGATGGTGGAACGTTTGAATAGAACTCTGAAAAACCTACTAGGTAAGATAACAGAAGATCATCCTCAGGATTGGGATAGGGTTTTACCCGCGGCTCTCTTTGCATATAGAGAGGTCGCCAATGAACATACAGGATTTTCTCCCTTTGAACTTGTCTTTGGCGCGAAACCGCGAGGTCCTATGTCCTTACTTCATGATCTTATAACTGCTGATAATATTGTCGATGACACAAAATCCTCTTATGAATATGTCATCGCACTTAGACACAAGATTATTGAAGCATGCAAATTGGCAACTGCTTCTTCTGAATTTGCGAAACAGAAGGCAAGGGAATTTGCCAATAAAAAGAGATGTTTGCGACAACTTTGTCCAGGTGACAAAGCATTTGTCTTGCTACCTTGTAGGGAAAATAGACTTCTTATTTCTTGGAAAGGTCCGTACGATATAATATCAAAAGTTTCCGATGTTGACTATATCGTCGATATTGACGGGAAGCGTAAAACCTTCCACATCAACATGCTCACGGAATTCCATGAACGTCCTGATTATTTACAACCTGTTTTCCAGGCAACGGACGATTTTCCAGTCCAACATGGACAGTACTCATCTCTGTCAGTAATACAGGATGAGGAAACGAGTTTCTCGGATGTAAATTTACCTTTTCCAATGATTCCTCTTCACTCTAATGAATCATGGAAAGATGTTGCAATTTCTCCAGAATTATCTCCAGGAGAGCAGAAACAAGTTTCTACAATGTTAGAACAATTTCAGGATGTCCTTACTGACATTCCTGGTCAAACTGATGTCATTCAACATGACATTATTCTTACTGACCATAGTCCTATAAGAGTCAGACCGTATCCTATCCCGATACATTTTCAAGCACAGGTAGGGAAAGAGTTAGATGAGATGATAGAGTTAAAAATTATTGAACCATCCACATCAGCATATTCTTCGCCGATGGTTATAGTACGAAAAAAAGACAATAACATACGTCTTTGCGTGGATTATCGCAAATTGAATCAAGTGACTAAATTTGATGCTGAACCTATGCCTTTACTAGAAGAGCTACTTACGAGACTATCGAATTCTCACTTCTTTACTAAACTCGATTTGTCTAAGGGATATTGGCAAGTTCCACTATCCGAACACGCCAAACCGTTTACTGCCTTTTCGACGCCTAGGGGTCTATTCCAATGGAATTTCATGCCTTTCGGTCTTATGAACGCCCCTGCAACATTTGTACGCATGATGCGTCGAATCCTATCTCATCGTTCAGATGTCATTGCGTATCTTGATGACATCTGTCTTTTCAGTGATACTTGGAACGATCACTATAATGGTATAAATGAACTATTGTCTATCTTACGCGAGCATAACCTGACAGCGAAACCATCGAAAGCATGTATTGGTTTTAGCGAAATATCTTTCTTAGGACACCGTGTTGGTCATGGGTTCCTAAAAACAGAAGACCATAATACAAGTAAGATACTTAACATTTCTATTCCTAAGACTAAAAAGCAAGTACGAAGTCTCTTAGGTCTAATACAATTTTATGGACGATTCATCCCGAATCTGTCCTCCATTATGTCACCTCTTTCTTCCTTGCTAAAGAAAGGGTCTCCTAATGTAGTCCATTGGACTCAAGAATGTCAATCCTCTTTGGATAAGGCCTCTGCGTTTCGTTCGTTCGTCGACTAGATTGCTGTTATACCCTGTTCAACCAAAGCGGTTATAATTGGGGTATATTGTGCGTTAGGTTCTTCGATGCTAGCAGGTTGTTAGTCCTAAAAAGGACTGGTCCTAAAAAGGACCACTAGCTGACTGTCTGGATTCCTCTTCGTTGTTTGTCTGTTCGTGGTGCCGCGGCGTGGCGTGTTCCATTGTGTATTTCATATCCTGCCTCACTATCTGGCTTGTGTGGTTTTGTGTGTTTTTACCCTCCTCGTTTTTGTTTCTTGTGTCTTCCTTTTCTCCTGTTTCTGTTATTGATAGGAGTAGCTTTTCTAGCGTTTCCTCGATTACTTCTTCCTTTGATTGGTCGTTCGTTTTAGTTTCTCGTGTGTTAGATGTAATTTCCTCAATGGCTATTCTTTCTGCTTCTATTATTTTGAGTATTTCTGCGTTTTCTTCTTTCAGCAATCTCCCAATCCTTTGGTATGGTCTTGTTGCACCACGCTGCCTGTAGGACCCTTAAGAGTAATAGGTCGCCTGATGCTCCCATGTACTTAACCATTTCTGGTGTTATACCATCATGCCCTGCTGCTTTGCCCATCTTGATTTTCTCCAATGCTGCCTTCAGTTCTTGCATGTTTATGTCATCTTCGCCATCATTGGTTTTCTCTTCTGTGCTAGTGGTTATCATTTCTGATGCTCACCATCCAGGAGTTCTGAGAAATATTCTTTCCATCTTTCCATTACTTCCTTCGGGGCAGTAAGCAATTTGCCTTGCTTGTCCTTCATACATTTGAGAGGGCATTTTTTTTCCTTCCTCATGTTCTTTAGGGTCTTATAGAACAATTTCTGGTTTTCTTGCGCATCTTTTTCTAGCTTTTCTCCAAATTCTTCCCAGGACTTCTGTTTTGCTGCTAGCACCTTGTTCTTTGCTTCTGTTCTGTCACATATTCTCTATATTTCTCCATTTGTCCTGTTGTGTTTTTAGCTCCTAAGTATTGTTTCCATGCCATTTTCTTCTCTCTTATTTTCTCTTTGACTTCCTCTGTCCACCAAGGTGTCCTCTTTCTCTTATTTCCAAGTCGGCCTTCATCGCATGCTTCTGCAGCAGCTGTCTTTATGATGTCCTTGAATTTAAGCCACAGGGTTTCCAAGTCCTCAGGTTGTTCTTCTGTGTTTCTCACCGCTGTAGGAATAAGCCCCTGAAGGAGCGAAAACACAAATATAAAACATAACTATTTCTAGGCCTTATTGTGGCCCAGTAATATATCTTCCTCCTGAAGATGTTGTGGTAAAAATGTAAGGAACCACGGACACAATGGCGATGACAAGATGGCGCTGTTAAACGACAGACGCCATGGCGATGACAAGATGGCGCTGGTACACTAATTTTTGTAAATTTTGCCAGGGCACATGTCATAAAGCCTACTCAAATGGTTCTCAGGAAGCTGTACCAAAGCATTAGTGTACTTTTTCAGTAGTGAATTTTATAGAAATTTGTTTTACATGATCCGGTTGCCAGCCTCATGTACAAGCTCATAGTAGCCTCCTTGTACAACATGCCAACATGGGAGCATCAGGCGACCTATTACTCTTAAGGGTCCTATAGGCAGCGTGGTGCAACAAGACCATACCAAAGGATTGGGAGATTGCCATCATAACACCAATTTTCAAAAAGGGTGACAATCGACAGTGTGGAAACCATAGAGGCATATCCCTTCTCAGTGTCCGTGGTAAAATCTACTCTAGAATCCTAAAGCAGTGACTCCGACGCCTAGCTGAGCCACAATTGGATGAGGTCCAGTGCGGATTCCGAGCAAACCGAAGTACTCAAGACCTAATCTTCACACTCAGACAGCTGAGTGAAAAGGCCCTTGAGTATAAGAGTGAGATCCATCTTTGTTTCATAGATCTGGAAAAGGCATTTGACAGGGTCCCCTAGAGCAAACTTTGGGACTGTTTGGCAAGGAAGAACATAAGCAGCTCTAAAACAAAATCCATGGTGATATCACGAGAAGAAAGAAGACATCAGATTAAGCTGGGAGAACAGGTCCTGGAGCAGGTCGACCACTTTAAATACCTCGGAGTTATTATAGACCGAAAGGGAGGCATCAAAGAAGAGTTGGCCACCCGAAAAGCAGCAGCTGGCAGACTTTTTCAGGACATAAATCGAGGTTTCCTCAGCAAGAGAGAGGTTGGTAAGAAAACGAAGATGGCTGTATACCGCTCCACCTATGTCCCAGTCTTGACATATGGATGCGAGTCATGGGCAATGACTACAACCTACAAAAGCCAGATCCAAACCTCAGAAATGAGGTATCTGAGGAAGGTGGTTGAAGTAACAAGAAGAGACATGGTCCGCAACCAGACGATACGTCAAGACCTAAAATCCCACTCCCTGCAGACCCAAGTAGAACAGTCCCAACTAAGATGGTTTGGCCATATCTGCAGAATAGGAGAAGATCAGCTACCACGATAAGCATGGGAAACAAAGAGCCAGGGATCCAGACCCCAGGACGACCCAGAGTCCGCTGGGAGGACAACATTAGACAATCTTTGAAGGACCGAGGACTAGAATGGAACCAGGCCAGGAGGAAGACAGCCGATAGGATAGTCTGGCGCTCTCTCTTCTAAACCTCTACCCCTCACGGTAGAAGGGGAACGACTAAGTAAGTAAGTAAGTACCTTGTAAGTACATCATGCCTGAGGCAACAGTAGGCATATTCTTTCTTTGTCTCCTCTAAGACCATGAGAAGCTACATGGGGCCTGTCATTATTACTGTCATTGAACACGTCATCTTCTCTGTTGTCACCAGATACAAGCTGGGATCAGACGAAGCTGTCATTCACCATTACAGACGTTGCCCTCACGTGTGGAAAACTTGCTCACCTGAAACAATCATTGATGACATCATGACCAGGTATCGTGACCTTCACGAGCGTGTGCTGAAGGTTAGGGCTGCAACCAACACACAACCGGACTGGAGTCTAGACAAACAGTTTTAAGACTCTTTATCTTTAATTTATCATTATTTGTTTTACCTTCACCTCTAGATATGTATTACTTCTTGTAAAGGCGAAAGTGTGACTTCCATACTTTTTAAGCAGCACCAACTCTGCCTAAGTTTACCATTGCTGTCATCACTTTCATTATTCATTCTACTTCTTGTTTATCTATTCTTATTACCTGCATTACTTTCATCACTTCATATCTTATTTTTATCTTCATTACTTGCACGTTCTCACTATTTCACATTTGTATTGTATTCACTACTTTAAAGTGTCATATGGAGGGAAGACTTCTGATGATCAGATTGCCCTACTGTTGTAATGCTTTTTATAGAACCATCATCTATTATACAACCATCATCTATTTCATATAGGTATTGTATTCACTACTCTGTATTTATTATCCTTACCACTTCTTACTTGTTTGGTCACAATAGCTCAATTGTACATTGTTCTTGCTACAGTTACCTGTGTTATTGTGTTATTCTCATAAAGTTTATTTGCCTTATCTTCATCAAATTTATTTGCATGATCTTCATCAAGTTTATTCGCATTATGTTCATCAAATTTATTTGCATTATTTTCATCAAGTTTATTTGCATTATCTTCATTAGGTTTAATGGACGGATATCCTTACAGTAGTGACAATTAATTGAAATTAATCGAACTTAAACATTAATGGGTTTTATTGGCTCATTCATATTGGCAGGTTGCCGTAGGTTGAGACCGTAACCCGAGATCTTATTGTACATATTTTCAAATAACCTACTCCTTTTTGCCCGTATCCCCAACCTAGTATGTGCACAATTTAACAGTTTGTCATACATTTTTCTAAGTTATCGCAAATTTGTTAGCCATGATGTAAGTGAGAAAGAAGTCAGAGAGACTGGTATATTAGATACTGGGAAAAAAATATAAGATGGTCACAAGAAGCTTCACTTCAGAAAGAAATGACTTCCAGAAAGGGGGAAAAATGAGGAGAAAAAAAAACCATCCTGTAATGCTAACAAACACCAAATAAGACTCAAGACTTGACAGACATGCAACAAGTACAAAATATTCAGTGTGTAAACACAACTACATAAGCAAAGCACCAACACACTCAAAACAGCACATTACTGTAGACAACAATAGGTATAAAAACAGAAAGAAGTTTGCGAGCAGGATGACGTATGAGAAACTTGGGCTATGCTTTGCGAGTAAAAGGAAATCATCTGAGAGCAGACTGAAGACATGTGAGAGCAAACAAAGGTCATCCTAGTATAGACGGAAGAGTAGACGGAAGTCATCTGAGAGCAGACTGAAGACATGTGAGAGCACACAAAGGTCATCCTAGTATAGACGGAAGAGTAGACGGAAGTCATCTGAAAGCAGACTGAAGACATGTGAGAGCAAACAAAGGTCATCCTAGTATAGACGGAAGAGTGGACGGAAGTCATCTGAGAGCAGACTGAAGACATGTGAGTGCAAACAAAGGTCATCCTAGTATAGACGGAAGAGTAGACGGAAGTCATCTGAGAGCAGACTGAAAACATGTGAGAGCAAACAAAGGTCATCCTAGTATAGACGGAAAAGTAGACGGAAGTCATCTGAGACCACAGGGACATCTTCTGAGAGTGGACAGAGATCATCTGAGAGCAGAATGAAGTCCACTGATAGCAGAAGGAAGACATTTGAGAGCAGAATAAAGTCAGTTTTGAGCAGAAGGAAAGTCAACTGATAGAACAAGGCCGACATCTAAAAAAATTATGAAGGTTTCTGGGAGCAGATGTAAGTCCTCCGAGAATAGAAGGAAGACATTTGAGAGCAGAAGGAAATTATCTTATAGAAAATGGAAGATAACAGAAGGAAGAAGTTTGAGAACAGAAAGACTTCGTCTGAGAGCAGAAGAAGCTCCTCTTACAGCTGTAAGAGATTGTGTCAAATCAGGAGTAAGATAAGAACAATCAAAACCCATTTTACAGCAGAAGGAGTTCACCTTAGAGCGGGAGGAAGATATGAACAGAAGCAAGTCATCTGAAAACAGGAGAAAGATGAGAAAAAAAAGGAAGAATTTCAGAGCAGGAAGAAAAAGTATGAGAACGGAAAAAAGAAGTCTGATGGCAGAGGGAAGTCTTCTGAGAGCAGATCAAGATTATCTGGGAGAAGTTGAAGTCTTATTTGAGCAGTAGGAGGTCATTGTAGAGAAGAAAATAGTCTTCTGAGGGCAGGTGTAAGTTGTCTTGGAGTATTGGGAGACTTCTGAGAACAGAAGGAAGTTGTCTAAGAACAAATGGAAGAAGTCTAAGAAGAGAACGAACGAACGAATTTTATTTTCAAAGGCTTGAGAATTGGGCACACAGGAGTTGTAAGAAGAAAGTTGTAAGATGTGGAAAGAAGGAAGTTGTCAGAGAACAGAAGGAATATATCAATAGAAAGAAGAAGTCTGTGATAACAAGGAATTTGTCTGAAAGCAGAAGACAGAAGAGAAGAGAAGGAAAACATCTGAACGCAGAAGGAAGTTTCATGAGAGCAGGAGGAAGAAATTATGAGAGGAGAATGAAGAGTCTGAGAGCAGGAGGATGGAAACAATAACTTAATTATAGCTGTCAGTGGCGATTTCGATACATTACAATCTAGCAGGCAAATTCTACCAGTTCTTAATGTGTGCAGTTTTATTTTACAATACTCTGGATTTACACTATTCATTATGTTAAGCACATTGTCAGTTCAAAGCGGATACATTTACACAATATAACAAAAAAGCTCCAAAAGACAAAATGTAAATGGCAACTATTGATTTCAAACAAACAAACAAAATAATACGTGGCTGGCAGCTGGTGGTTAGCTTGTGTGACAGGTGTGAGTATCTTATGTTACGTTTAACTTCGTCTATCAGTGCAAAGCAGATACATTTACACAGTATAGGAAAAAGCTTTCAAGGACAGTATGTAAATGCTAAATTCTCAAGTAACTTCAGAGCAGAGGCAGTGGTGTTGAAACATGCAGCAGAGGTTTTAATGACAGAGGAAAGCACAGACAGACAAGTTGCTTTCTTTACCGATGCACAGTCAGTAATTGCAACGTTGAAAAACCCAAAATAATACAGACCTGAATAACCTCAAAATAGTGCTCCACAAACTATGTCAACGATTGAAAAGTGTTGCGATCCAATGGATCCCATCTCATTGTAACATCACCGGCAATGAAGAGGCTGACAGATTGGCAAAGGAAGGCGGTAATCTACCTCAGCCTGATGCAGGCATAACTTTCGAGGAGGCAAAGAATATTATCAGATACAGAAACAAATGAGATGTAGAGTATCCAGGTCACACACAAAATGATGTATATAAACTACTAGCTCAACAGAAGAGAACAAGTGGTAATCTTCAGACTCCGCACTGGCCACAACAGATTGAGATACCATCTATTCAACAAGCTAAAGATAGGAACTACCGATCAGTGTAACTGTGGCACTGACAAAATGACTGCTGAACATCTGCTTCAGAGTTTCCTAACATATACGGAACAAAGAAAGCGTATATGGCTGACACTAGTACCATTCGTGGATAAGCTCTGCGGAGATTCAAATAGCCTCAAACTGACTACTGCTTTCTATGAAAACATTCAAGTGGACGTCTGAGAGTGTACGAAGAAGAAGAAGATTTGTAAATTTATGGCAACATTAATTTTTTTTTAATATATGTGACCCACAGCTGGTGGCCAGCTTGCATGATAGGTGAGAATATCTCGTGTAACGTTGAACCTTCACTGGAATTAGCTTCAGTGGATTGCTATATTGAACAAACATTCCATACTGTTAACTTGCTGATCTTTTATGAAATATTTTTACATTCCATTGAGTCAGACTAGTGATTTTAACATTCCTTTGTGTCAGATCAGTGTTTTTAACATTCCATTTTGTCCTTCAGCAAACTCTAGACCTCAGAAACGCAAAGGACACAACACTTATTTATCTCCCTTATAATTGATTGCATTGTTGTTCGACCCTTTTGAAACCCCTTCTCCTAAGAGTTCTTTCACTCACCTCACACTGTCCACAGGATCAGTACCCTTGCCTGACACAACAGTTAATATATCTGTGATGCAACATACTCCTGTGTCTTAGATTAATATATATATTTTTTTATATCTGCTACAGGTCCACAACCTTTTATCTGAAATTCTTGGGGCCAAATGTGTTTCAGAATTTGGAATTTTTCACATTTCAGAATTGTGGTAGGGTACATCCACCTTATGTTACATTAACACCCCAGCAGGTCTATGACAGCACCATACAAGCAAACAGTTTTCCTATTTTCCATTAGTTTGTGTTCATCACTATCAGCGCAAAACTTTAACATCTTGTCTTTCTGTTTCTTAGAGTCATAAAAGGTGGTAGTTCCCACATCATATTTTTCATTTAAGACACCACACATACACAACCTAACCTGGCTTTGCAATAAATAAATATTAGACAAACATAAAGGTATGTTTTCATGCACTCTTAAGAAATAAAGAAGTAGAAAACTAGACAACAGAAAAACAACAGACGTGAGTGGCTTACCCAGGACTCGAACCCAGGACCTTCCGTGCGACAACCCCGCCTAGCTATGCAAATGAATCACACTATCCTCCCTGCCATCTAGGCATTATCATAAATGATGCTTCGATGACGGGTCCATTATAGAGCAGTGCTCAGAATGGCAGAGACAGCTGTACATTAACTTTGTTGATTTTGAAAAGGCTTTCGACAGCATACACAGGGACAGCCTATGGAAAATTCTGAGGGCTTATGGAATTCCCAGCCGCATTGTTTCCATTATAAAAAGCCTCTATTCTAACTTTACGTGCAGTGTTGGATCGAGTAATGTAACTTTCGAAGTGAAAACAGGAGTACGACAGGGATGCCCCTTATCAACAACATTATTTCTGACAGTCATAGATTGGGTGATGCGCCAGACAACAGAGGGCAGTCCAAGGGGAATTAGATGGACAACGTTTTCTACACTGGAAGATTTGGAATATGCAGATGACATTGCACTGCTCGCGCATTCACACCAACACATTCAAGACAAAACTGATAGACTGAATAAGTATGGCCAGCAGGTTGGCCTGAACATCAATCTGAAGAAGACAGAGGTCATGACACTAAATGTGGGCAATCCTGAGCCAATAACAGTAAGGAACCAGAAGTTAGAACAGACAGACACATTTACTTACCTAGGAAGCATAGTAACACCTGACGGCGGAACAAGCAAGGACATTAACAACAGAATGAATAAAGCGAGAACAGCCTTTGCTATTCTCAACAACGTTTGGAAGTCTTCCCAGTACAGCACAAACACCAAATTAAGACTGTATGAGAGCTGCGTACTTTCTGTGCTTCTCTATGGTGCGGAATGTTGGAGAGTAACAGAGAAGGAAATGTCGAAACTGTCCTCCTTCCACACAATCTGCCTAAGGAAAATTCTCCGAATCTTTTGGCCAAACACCATCAGCAACCAAGAACTACTTATTCGGAGTAACTAGGAGAACATGCACACCATCATAGCTGGCAGACGCTGGAGTTGGGTTGGCCATGTCCTCAGAAGGGACCCTGATACCATCGCAAGAACAGCTATGCTATGGACCCCCGAGGGAAAGCGAAAGAGAGGCCGACCAAAAACAACTTGGCGGAGAACTGTGGAAGCTGAGATGCAAAGAATGAACCACAGTTGGGGCACTGTACGAAGGATGGCCGCCGACCGAGCAAAGTGGAATCAATTTGTTGCTGCCCTACAAGACGCCACCAGGCGTGATGGCCGCTGACTGCTTTGACGGTTGGCGGTTATGGATCAAAGAAGAAGAAGATGACGGATCATTACTGCGATCCGCAACACATAACACCGGAAGTTTACCTTGGGCAGTCCAGCCTATTAATTAGGCGGGGTTATCGCATGGAAGGTACTGGGTTCGAGTCCTGGGTAAGCCACTCACGTCTGTTGTTTTTCTGTTGTCTAGTTTTCTACTTCTTCAGTTTTCTACTTCTTTATTTCTTACGAGTGCCTAAAAACATACCTTTATGTTTGTCTAATATTTATTTACTGTTTACAGGCCTCGGGTTTCCCTTCCTTATGTGTTATAAATGGCTTTGCAATAACTCCACTTTCTGAATCTACTTTTGAGTTAGGAAAGGCACAGACAGTTAGTAAAGGACCAGATCACTCCTCCTTATAAATCTTGACCCAGGATAGTGAAGCCAGTAACGCTTCATTTCCCTGCAATTCTGCTATGGGACTACCTTTATCTTACCTTTTATTATTGTCTGTGATGTATTAGATCTGTTCCAAGTTGCAGGTTTTATGGTCCTAACATATTTTATTCACTAAACACATCAGTACCTTTCATCATTACCCTTCAGTTCACCATGGAGCATGAGCCTTCAACAAATTTGTGCCAGGTCCTGCTCCTTTCATTTCTGCCTCCAGTTCTCTTTTCTTCTTATCCTGGGCTGAGCAGAACAAGAACTGCCTTGTAATGCTGGCAGTAGGTTTCCTCTGTGTGTGTTTGCGCACAATTTCAGAATATCAGTCTTGTAGTCTCAATATTCTGCTGGCACCTGCGCAGTTTTCCTATTTTTGTTTAATGTATGAACATTCCAGACAGGAGCAAACTGAGCAGTCGTGCAATGGGACAGTACCCAAGGGCCTAAAGCAGTAGAAAGCCCACTCAACAGATGCAGAACCATGTGATATGGGTGGTTAGGGGGTCAGTGACCCTTACTGCCCTGGGGGGGGGCCCAGACCATTGCCAGTCCACCCCTAATTCCAGGTACCAAAATCTTGACATTTTCCTAGAAGAGAAAATGTAAGTCAGCTACCCAGACTCCTGCCATGGCTGACTCAATTGAATTATGTTCTTTAGTTGACTTGTCCACTACCCAGACCCCTACCTTTGTTGGCTCAGTTGAATTATATTCTGTAGTTGACTTGTCCACTACCCAGACCCCTGCCTTTGTTGGCTCCATTGAATTATGTTCTTTAGTTGACTTGTCCACTACACAGACTCTTACCTTGGTTGGCTCAGTTGAATTATGTTCTTTAGTTGACTTGTCCACTACTTGCCTTGGTTGGCTGACTTGTCCACTACCCAGACTCTTACCTTGGTTAGCTCAGTTGAATTAATGTTCTTTAGTTTACTTGTATATATTGTTATTGAAGTTTTTGTGTCTTCGAGTTTCAATTTGATGGAATAGTCAATCCCATGTCCAACCCGCCTTTCTCAGCTATTAGGACTTGTATGGTAGATAACACTGTTTAAGTGTTACTATTCATTGTTCCCCTTGTGGGCTGTGGTAACACATGGGTGAAATTTTATGATGCCTACCATACCTTTGTTTTGCTAAATAAATTATACAGGGTGTTTATAAATTCGCTGTGCAGTGAATTTGAAAAATATTTTAGAAATTACGTCAGGAATGATGGAAATTTACGTCATGATATTCTGTGTTCCAATGCTGTGTTCCACATCCCGTGTGCAGCATTACACAACAAGCCCCAATTGAAAACCACATTTCTGGTGACGTAGTCTTGCCCTGGCGAAAATTTCACTGCACAGCGACTTTATAAACACCCTGTACTTTTTTAATATTGCAAATTTGGGCAGTTTGTTCAAATTAACTGCTGCCATGCCTTGTGCCTTTAACACAAAATGTTGCACCACTAATGAAATTTCCCAGACAGAACAGAGAGTTTGAGACAGACCTAGAGGGGATAAAAAAAGACACAGAAAGACCTTGAACAGATAACACAGGAGAGGACGGCTTGGCTTGAGCCTGTTGAAGGTATGTGCTAAATGGGGAATTGAGGAGGGTAATGAATACCTGACATGTTGGCAAAGGTACTGGGTTTGAAACCTGGTAATGTCATGCTCTAGTCTCACCATCAGCATATTTTGCTGCTTAATGGGGCATGGAGCCCCCTTTATTAGGCCACAGCATAAACTTCCGCAATGGTTACTTATGTAGCAGTTTGTCTTACATGATGTTGCCAGTTTATTTATTGCACAACCTCATGTTAATTGCCTTTAATGATATGCCTGACAAAGCAGTAGTTGTACTCTTTTTTTTTTGGTCTCTCCAGAGAGAGAGACCCCACTCCCCAGGAACTACACTTACGTTACCTTCCTATCTACCCAGCTGTAAATGGGTACCTGACTCTGAAGGGAAGTGGTCAACCCACCTCATAAAGTTGAGGACTAGGATATTGAAGTCTCTAACATTTTATTCTCCTACAGCTGTATCTACTTTGTGACTATCTTATACATGTATGTGACTGTATCTATGTATGTACATATGCACATATATATGTACACACATACATTTCTGTTGCACACACACGTGCATATATATGTCAAACACACAATTAAGTCAGATTATATGTGAATTTGAAATAATGTGATATAAAAAAGAACTTAAACGCTTCACTTTGAGTGTGAAATTTGCAATAAAATGTCTCATGAAATTCAGCAAAAATAACATATTTCAAAACTGATGGGCTGAGTGTGTTTACGCTCTTACCATATGGCAGCACCACATTCGATGGTTAAAAGAAATAGCAACCATCCTTTGCCAGTGTCATGTGTAATACATTGTTCTTTATGTGCATTGGAATTCTGTGAGTGATTTTGCCGACCACAGTTCAGTTACTTTAACATCCACTGTTATATTTTCAAATCCTGAGGGGGGAAAATGGAAGACAAAAAAACTCACACCACATTGGATTCTCTCTTCGGCAAAAGAATTATAATTGAATCAAACTAGCCTTCAACATCAAGTGGAGATATCAGCATTTTCCTTTTTGCTGTCCGCTGAACTTGGAACCACCACTGTAGCTGGTCCCTTTGCAGAAGCATGCGCCAAGCAGTCACATGCCTTTGCAGTGGTGTTTTCTGAAGCAATTTTATTTAATGTGATGAGTTTGCCAGCTCCCTGGACAACCTCATATGTACCCACCTACTATACATTTATTCCTATGAGAAAACTTGTCTTGAATTTTACGAGATCTTTAGTAATGCATGGCATGTGTAAACTGCAACAGCATGTAAAGGATGATTGAAAAATTACTTTATTTTTTTCAAACTGTTATTGCTTCACACTTATCCAGTTAATCTTTATGAAACAAAAGTCAAGATAAAGAGACGTGAATGCCATTTTATTATATAAAATGCTTTGGCATATTAACATATGCAGCTCGACCTGAGATCCAGCCTGTTCAACGCATGACTTATGTAGCAATTTTTCTGTATCTAGTTATTGGTCTTTTTCATTATTTATTTTGTTTTTATTTTGTTTCAGGACAAACAAACAAAAAACAAAATCAAAACTTGTTAGTCAAATGGCAGTTATTACGCCTTGTTTTGACCTTTATTTCATTTATATCCAAAGTGAGCAAATAAAAATGTAAACATAAGAAGTGACTTTTCAATCACCATATATACATATATTGGTTTAGTTTTAAGGGCTATCTTCATTGCACACGGACAACTCCATCAGTGCTCTGATCTCCTCCCTTAGATCCCAAAAGGAGGATATCTGCACAGTGCACGAACTCCGTAGCACTGGCGAGAATCCCAATGTGTGTATATAGGAATCGCACATTCTATAAATATTTTTGTGGTGGGTAGGTTTCTAATTTTTAAACTTTGCCAGGGCAGCGGCCTGATAGGTCTACTCTTTAAGATTTCCAACTGCCGTGGGATTTTTAACATGCGCAACTTGCACACGCGATCTCCTATTTTTTCGTCCTTATCCGAGAAAGCTAGGCATCCGACATTACTACCCAGGAGACCAGGGTGAAGTATGACATCATTAGGACCACTGAAAAAAATATTTCCATCAACTGGTAATCGAACCCCGTACCTCTAGAATTCGAGGCGGACGCCTTACCTCTTAGCCTGTTATATATATATATATAATAAATTCTTTAAGCACCAAACACGGCGCATAAGGCAGAAACCAGTGCTCTCCAGGTTGAACGTTGTGACGCCACTCCTCTTAGCTCTTGCACATTGTTTAATCCCAACGTTCTTCCTTCTCTTATTATTGTTCTTCTGAGTGTTTCTTTTGGTCTTCCTTTTTTCCTCTTACCCTCAGGAACCCAAGTGAGCGCCTGCAATGGTATTCTGTTGTTTTGTATTCGTAGGACATGACCGATATTAAACAGACGAAGCTTGGTATGTATATTCAATGATCGTAATTTCCAAATGTTAGATAATCTATTGAAGGCGCTAGCTGCCAAAGCAATTCTAGTATGAATTTCTCTTGTTGTGTCACCATCCTGAGTCATTTTACTGCCTAAATAATTGAAACTTTCAACTTTCTGTAGTTTTCCCCCGTTCAGGATAATATTAAAGGTATCGTTAGAAAAGTTCATAACTTTAGTTTTAGAGGCATTTATTTGGAGACCTATTTTAACCGAAAGATGACACAAATTATTTACTGATTCTTGGGATTGTCTGGGTGTTGAACTTAAGAATGCTAAATCATCTGCGAAATCCAGGTCCCCCAGGAATTTTCCATTTGTCCATTTTATACCTAATTGTTCATTGTGGGTATAGTTTCTCATAACCCAATCAATAGCTATTCCAAAAAGTAGTGGTGACATAATACAGCCTTGTTTTACCCCTGTTTCTACTGTAAACCATTCTGTATATATATATACATTCTTTTAAATATGTTGCATGAGTTTATATATATATATGTTAGTGTGTAAATATACATTTGATAACGAGAACACCCATATGTGCGTGTTCGCGCATATATACGCATATCATATATTTATCTTTAGAAATGATCAAATCCCAAATATATTTGTTAACATGATTTTACAAGTTTACGTGCTCAGTATGTTTAGAAATTCTGCATATGTTGATTGTGTATGCTTTTATAGATCTGAAATATATGTCTTTATGTCAATAGTTTGCTAAAAAATAATGTGAATGCATTCATGACAAGGTGTACACACTAACTGAGAATAACAACTTCTTTATTAAAACTATTTTGTACTTTTGTGCAGGTAGCAGCAAAACTATCATCACACGTGTGCAATTAATTTTGTAACAATTTGTTTACAGGCAGTACTTTTAATGAAGAATAAAGAAGAGATGAACATTTAAATTTTTGTTGGTTTCTTCATAAACCAATACAGAATGCTTCATTTATAAAAATTAATTAATTTATTTATTCATTCATTTCCGATACTTCTGTTGTGTCTGCTGCACTGCTTGTAGATGGAACACTTAAAACTTCTACTGCATCTGCTGCACTGCTTGTCGATGGAACACTAGTTTGATCGGCAGATGCTTCTATTGTTTCCTTTAAATACTTTTGTATATCACCTTGTAAATGACTTTGTAATTTCTTTGTGATAAGATTATTCTGCACCATGCGCACATCATGCACTTCCCTGCGAGAGGACCTTCCCCTGTGGATGGCTGTTTTACTCTCCTTAATTGGCAGGGAACAGTGTTACTATTCTTTGCTCCCCTTTCGGGCCCCGGTAACACACGGTAACAGATGCAGAACAAAATGAAAACACTCGATGAGAGGTCACAGCAATTGGATCTAAAAATACACAGGGAAAAGACAAAAATAATGAGAATAAATGCAGGCAATGATAACAGGGTTGAACTTGAAGAAACACCAATACAAGATGTAGAATCGTACACATATCTTGGCAGCAATATAGACAAAGTTGGAGGGACAGACAGTGATATCAAAATAAGAATTCAAAAAATGCAAGAGGAGCTTTCGTTGCATTGGGAAATATATGTAGATCAAGAGAAATCGGATCCAACACGAAAATAAGAATCTTCAACTCAAATGTCAAGTCAGTCCTATTGTATGGCTCTGAGACATGGAAGAGAACAACATAGACAACAACCAAAAAGCTACAGACCATAAATGGGTGCTTGCGTAGAATAGAGGGATTAAAATGGTATGACAAGGTTACCAACGTGGAACTGAGGACAAGAACTAGACAAGTGTCAGTGGAACAAGAGATGAGAAGAAGATGATGACGATGGATAGGACACACACTGAGGAAACCTGATAACAGTATTACAAGGCAGTACTTGTTCTGGAACCTCAGGGTAAGAGAGGCAGAGGTAGACCAAGAAGCACACGGAGAAGAGAGCTGGAAACAGAGGTGAAAATGATGAGGAGAACGTGGAAAGAACTTGAGACGATGGCACGTGACAGGAGGACTTGGCATGTGTTTGTTGAAGGCCTATGCTCCTTTGGGAGTGGAGGGTTATGAATGTGCACATGCATAATGTCTTGAAGACTAAAGCTATGGCTTTGTTCCCCGAATTTAAAACTGTGCCCATGCACTTTTCTGTTGTAGCCCAAGATATCTTTTCTTTTTCAACTTTGTCGTCTTCTTCACCAGATTCTTCTGAAAAATTATCAGGAGTTGTAATGCTTTCAATGATTTCTTGATCAGTGAAAGTAACTGCAACTTCAACATCATCTTCAGTGCGTATCCACTCTTCTATGTCATCCTCATTAAGTTTGCATAGAGGGTTGCCTTCCCGAGCTAATTTAACAGAATCCATTAGTTCTTGCACTTCAGATGGCCTCTGCTTTACGAGGAACTCTTCAAAATCTTTGCAATTCAATTTTAACATGTATACAGTAATTTCCCATGCATGACTTAGATCGCATGATTATTAGGCAATACCACAAGATGGCTGCGTCATTGCACGAGAAGAATACAGAACATGGGGAATTCCATGCCAGGTCAATACAAAAATCAATACTGAATTGATTATGTTCCATTTTGCATCCATGCTTCAGTGGCAATATTCCTAGATATAGCTAGGCCTATGATGAATGCTGGAGAGAAGGTGCTCTCTTTAAAATAATAAAGATAGGAATTACAGGTACAATGTATATATAATTAGAGAACTTTCTTCAGATAGATATTTCACAGTACAAATTAACTATGACAGGTCAGAATTGTATCAACAACAGAATGGCATTACTCAAGGATCAGTTTTATACCCTTTAATTTTTACTATAATGGTAAACGATTTGAATTAAGAATTTAAAGATATCAAAAATAATTTGACACAGTTCACAGATGATATTGCTATATGGAGAGCTGGGGAAAATCGAACAATATTAGATAATAATCTTCAATAACAAATAAACAAAGTATTTAAATGGATAATAAATTAGGATTTCACTTAAATGCAAATAAGACAGTAGGAATGATTTTTCAGTAAAGGTAAGATTGTTAAGAATAAGATAATTGACATAAACTTACATGCGCAACAAATTAGTACAGTCCAAACCACAAGATACCTAGGAATTACACTAGACCAAGAACTGAACTGGAAGAAACACAAAGGTAGAGTATTAGTAGAGTCTTTCAGAGGACTAACTAACATGCTAAGATATTGTAAAGGTCATGGATGGGGAGCAAGCACTAAAACAATGATCATTTTTATAAATCTTTCATTAGAGGCAAAATTGATAACTTAATTGTCAGCGCACAGGAATGGCATAATCGTTTACTGCACACCTAGAGGAAAGTAAGATGTAATTGTAGGCATTTGCAGAGAAGGCGATCGGATGTTTTATTTCCATATATATATGCATTACGCGCAGAATTGTTCCTACATGGAAATATTTTGAATTACCCCACCTAAACCCGCATGTTTGAAACGATTGGAGTCCTGCTTAGCATTGTAACAAACAAATGCGGTGGAAGACAGTGAATATAATCTGACGCTTTTTGCAAGTCTAGTTCGCTGTGAGAATCGCTTGCCAAGACGGCAACTAGACCTTGTCATAGCCTAGAATCAAGATTCTTATATCAGAACTGGACCATTGTTTGAGCAATTTTGAGGACTTCAGAGCCCAGAATAAACTCTACCATTTAACAAGGACACCGGGAATATGAGGAATCTAAAGCACATAGTCAAACAAGGAATTCATTGTTAAAATAACGACCCCTAAGAACACGTGTAAGAAGCCTATCCCAGTGCCTTTATTCCTCTGAGCAAACAGTCTGTGAGCCACGATTGGCGTAAGTTGTACATTTTACACTCTATATTTATCATTACTAAAATGTAAACTAATAAATAAATAATGCCATGTGAATAATATGTGAAAATCGCTAGTGGATGTCCAAGTCATTGAGGCTGGCAACCTCAGCGTATAGAATGATGATTTCATGAACCACCACTGCAAGGGCTGGTGACTGCTTTATTGCTAGTTTCTTACAGAGAACTAAAAGCATAGGTAGTCCCAAGTTCCATATAGAGCAGGGAGGAAAAGATGAAAGAAATGAGGTACATTCTAATTATAATGTTTACAAGTACAAACCAGTGTATATGTAAATGAAAATATATTCTATCTATATTGTGAGCCTTTTTCAACCAGTGTAGATGTAACTGAAAACATATTCAATCTATATTGTGAACATTTTTCAACCAATGTAAATGTAAACATATTCTATCTATACTATTAACCTTTTAATTTAAATGTAAAGTAAATATAAAGCTATTCAATTTAAATGTAAAGAAAGTTTTCTCTCGAGGGATTAAGCTTAATTCTCATCGAGGGTAAACTCTGAGGTGGATGGGATGGTGGAATAAGGAGAAGGAGACTCATAACTATGTGTCGGAAAATGCAATACTCAGGAGAGTGTTTTGTTTCTATTCTTTTACCGTAGTTGTTGGTGGTACCAGTGAGGGTACTAATCTCTGGAACAAAGTGAGGGTAGAAGTGGACTGACGTAGAACTTAGACACCTTTATCAGAAGGTCTTAGAAACATGGGACCAGCTTTGCAGTTTCTCCCTGATCTTACTTGGAACGTGCTGCGTCTTTAATCTTGACCAGAGACGCAAGAACTCCAGTGACCTATCTGCACAGAACCCAAAAACTCAGCGGGAGCAGAACCGACCATTTGCAGCTAAGTCAAACTTAAAAGCTGCCAAGTGACTTCTTACCTAAAAAAAAAACCTACCATCAGACGATGATGAGTATTTTCTGTTAAAGATTATTCAATTTAATTAAACTGTTAAAACTTAGTTGATTATTAAATTTGTTTTTTGTAAATATACAAATTTAACGTCGATTTAATCATTTTGAATGTACTGCATGTTTGTCTCAGTCAATTTACTAAATATCCTCTAAATAGAGCTATACCATAATAAGAAGAATTCCACTGAGTAAAATCAGGGTGGGGGCTTGAACGAGCTGAAATTAATAATTGTTTAATTCTTCATAAAAGGCGGCGGATCAGATATAAGTTAATAATTGCTCTGCCCAACGCAGCATTGTTCTTGACTTCTGAAATATCTTATGAAAACACCCTTGAGGTAGAAGCGTCATGATCCTTCTATTTACAACTCCGCCAAGAGTAATCTTGTGCCAAGGTAGACACCTTTGAAGACCCATATTAGATACTCTTGAGTTTTGTCCACTGTTGGACCACTACTGCAAAGCAGGGGAGGCAATTCCGTGACAGTCTGGTTCTTGTCACCAGTTCTATATTGGTGATCTTGCCATGCCATTTCAAAATTTCTGCTGCTCGCAAGCACCCCCTTGTCCATGTTTCATTGAAATTCAAAGTGCTCGTGCTCTTAAGTCGGCTACAAATTAAAAATAAAGGTTTGACCTAAATAATATTAGGACAGAACTATTTGTCATCTCAAAAAAACAAAACTATGCAGAATCAAAGTAAACGGGAAAATTATACAACAAACTTAGCATTTAAACGACTGGGCACAAATTTATATCAGATTGAGTATAAGGTAAAGGAAGTAGATAACGCGGTAGGGGAGTGAAATGTTAGAGACTTCACTATATTAGGGGCTTCGAGAGGCGGGGTGATCAGTTTCTTTCCTCACTGTCTTTTTCTTCTTCCCTAACTCAAGAGTAGAATCAGTTACCGGTACGGTACCCATTTACAGTAGGGTGACCATATTATTCAACACAAAAAGGAGGACAAATGCCATTTTTTTGGTAATAGAAGGGAGGACAATATTTTTTTTTAAAGTAGGACACATTTATTCAATAACTACAAGACGCTGAAACATATTTTTTTTAACATTCAAACAGTAAGGTAATAAAATCACATTGATTTCGTGCCTACTATATTTTTCTGATGATAAAATCTTCAACAAAGTTGAGCTAAGTATTAAATATGCATAGCACTTCGAGCATGAAAGCTCCTTGAAAATGTACTGTACCGTACAAGCACAGTACTGTTAATGGATTCTACACTCAAAATGTTCATTTCTTTTGTCCATTGACCCTGCATACGCGAGAAAAGTCTCTCAACATTGGCGTTGTGCCCAGGAATTGCAAAAATAAATTGTGCGAGTCTTAAGAATTCTGAATGCAATTCGACGTTTTTCGATTGTTCAAAATATTTAGTACATTTATTGTGCTTTTCTGTTTTCTTTTAATCAGCTGCACCTTTATTTGCTACCGATACAAATGTGCAGCCTCTGCATACAAAACATTCTGCTTCATACTCTTGTCGACCACTGGAAAAGCACTGACATTTTTTTTCAATTCATCCGTAAACACACACTTCCGTTTTGGCATTTTGAGCGGGTATCTGTAATACAAATATAATATAATGCCATTAATCACTGGTACATTCCATGTTAAAGTTACAATTATTTGTAAAATGCAACAGACGAGATTTTAATTTTAACAAACCCATTACTATACTACTCGTGTATTTTTTCATAATAAACAAATTGCAATAAATATAAAAGCAGTACGAACTAAGGTTAATATTATTTGTTAATTTGCAATAGACAACGAAGTTATAAGTGACTAAATCCAGCCCCAAGTTCTTATTCATGCCGTTTCGTCTGTTATATTTTCTCCTAACAAATGCCAATAAACATAAACAGCGTTTAACCTGGGTTAAAATATGATAGTAATCTATTATAAACTATTGAACAACATGACAACTTACGATCGTGTTGTTGGCAATTTGCGCGATCCGTCGATTTAGCGGAGATAATAATTCTGTACTCGAAAATCGGATTCCAATGAAGATTTTTTTCAAAAATGGTGTCTTTCACGCGAGTAATTTAGTCAATCACATAAAAGCCGTATATTTCAACATTTTAAAAAAAATCACGCCGGACGCTCAGTTTAGGCACGAAAATTCGGGCAAATCCGGACGTCTGGTCACCCTAATTTATAGGTGGGTAGACTGAAGTGTGACCCCACCGTGTTTGAACACGGCACCGTTGCCGCAAGAGGCCAGCGCTAGATTGAAGATACAACTGCTAAATATAGAGCAGAAATAGCATGACTAAACAACATTCCGGAAAATAAAAAGTGTCTTGTTGTCGTGGAATATTCTAATCCACATATATAAATTATCAAGTAAATATAAAGCCTAATAAATACATATAAAGAAAGGAAGAAGAATGGTAAAGAACAGTGCTGTCACAATGACAGTACTCGAATTCCCCTTTGTTTTATGCTTCGTCTGCAAATTGTAACGTTTCCACGTTAAATATAAGCCACTGCATAAATACAAGCGTTTCCACAACACATTAAAACGGGTATTGCATTTCTAAGAAAAACATTGAGAGGCAGACTGCGTAATGACCTAAATTAATCCTAACATTAATTATATTACGTTACCAAAACGAACGAACAGATGGACTCAAATAGAAAGAGAGAGGGAGGGCTGAAAATCAGGAACGCATGCAACACGCGTCGCGCGATACACAATTACTACTATCACGCGTGTAAGGCCACATGCACTAACTTTTTCGGACGGACAGTGATAAAAACACTAACCTTCCCAGAGTTAGGTTTTTAAATCCTGAAAAACTCTTATTAGAAAGATGACAATAGATGGGTTTACGTTTGAAAACATTACAGTACCCAGACAGCACATCTTCGAAACAGGAGGTAGAAGGAATTGCATATTTTGAACGCAGCATTTTAGCTCTATTAAATATATATATTTGGGTTCCTTAGGGCTTGCTGACAAAGAATATGTAAAACGTTATGCAAATAGTCTAGGAATTAACAAGTTATAGCCAAAATAAAATGATGGTGCTGTCAGACAACACCCAAAATCAGAATCGCTCAGTGGTAGATTTTTTTTACACCACCATTGTACGGGAAATGGGCCACAAGTTACATTTGAACTGATTGGCTGGAATGATATGTAAGGCTAAACACGATTAGTCGGACTATAAATGCTATCCTTGGTTGTTAGGGGAGACGTAGGAAGTTAAAATTTTTTCAAACACTTGTCGAAACGTGGCTCCATTGGCCAGACTCGCTGATATACTCACTTAGGAGCGTTAGTTCGAGACCACTAGTTCAAATAAGCTTGATAAAGCAACAGTGCGTTGAAGCCAGCTCATATTTTTTGCTAAATAAAAGCCTGGAACATAAGCAGATGGGAATTTGTGCCAGAATTCATTGCTAGTCAACGTATCTGTGTTTGTTTCCATGAATTGTGGTAAGCTTGAAACATTCAGTATCTTTTAATGAAAATTGAATGTGAATTGTTAATTTATGCCTGTATATATGTGTAGTTCAGTAGCAAACATGATGTAAAGCCTATAATGCTCCAGCCTGAACAGAAGGTGTCGGAGGAAAGTAAAACTGCATGGAATGGCCAAACAGTACACTGACACCTAGATTATTGATTAGACAGAAATAAGGCTGGAAGTGCAGAGGCGTAGTAACCATTAAGGAGGTTAATACTGGTATAAAGTATTTCAGATGAAGCTGACAGTTGGCCTAAGCTCTGAACTCAATGTTTGTGATGTATTGTGCTCAGTGTAGAACTAGAGTATCAATTAGTTATGAAGTAGAAGGTACATCCTTCTTGTTTTCAGGGACCGTGGTCTTGATGGTATTGAGCAGCACCTGGTCAGAGCTTTGCTGAATCCAGAGTCGGACAGCATACTCCTTGGTCCATTTAGCTATCAGTGAGGTGTCTCCAGAGCCCAGGGGAGAAATCGAGCAGAGGAGTCTTTTCCTGCCGCCATCATGCAAGATAAGCTGATGTGGCCAGCTGAGCTCAAAATTATGTACCCCATCTTAAAATAACATTGTAACATAAACTTAAGAGGGGAAGTAAAGTGTTTTAATATCAGGAACTGAGAACATCTCCAATACTAGTTCCAATAAAGACAAACTATTGAAGTCATGATGACAAATACCAACAGAGCTTGAACAAAACAAAACCAGTATTACCTCATATTACTACTACACAACTGACACACATAGGATACTTTTAATAATATATGTCACTACAATATTCATATTGAGAAATTCTGTACATATAACTTGTAATTAAAATTGATTGTGATTCCTGGTTCCCTTTGTATTTGAATCAGGACACATATTCATTCATGACAGCAATGAATACATATTGTTATTTGAAAAGTTATCAGTGACTCCTTTAAGATATCCTTGTAGAGTGTTTTATGTATGTGAGTGTCACAGTGTTGTCAAGTGTGGTGGAATAAATTAAATTGTTTATCTGTCTGTTGTTGTTATGACTTACACTTCATCATACACATACCCTAGACATACAACGTAGTCATCACACTATTCCAGAATAATTCTGACTGAGATATATATATATATATATATATATATGTGGTAGCAAGTAAGGTTATCTATAATACACTACTATTATTAGATATAGATACCTTCACAGCTGATCTCAGTCAGTACACTAAGTCCCCTATAAATATTTATAACATCCCACTTCACCACACTTGTGCATGTACTTAATTTTAATGGAAGCCAAAGAAAGTGTTGCAGAGAGACAGTCCTATCACAAGGAAGCAAATCACAGACAATCAGTACAAAAACTATCGCCGGAGGTAACACAGATGTGGTTTTACACAAGAATACCATTATCATCAATCAATCAATACCCTCTAGCTCCCCAAGGAGCATAGGCCTTCAATAAAACACATGCCAAGTCCTCCTGTCTCGTGCCATCATCTCAAGCTCTTTCCATTTCTCTTCTTCGTGTTTATTTATGTCTACCTCTGCCTCTTCTTCTGAGGGGTTCCAGAACAAGGACTGCCTTGTAATGCTGTCGACATGTGTCATCTCCATCCGTCTTCTCCTCATCTCTTGTTCCGTGGGCACTTGTCTGGTTCTTGTTATCAATTCCATATGGGTGCATGAACTTAATTTCAATGGAAGCCAAAGGCTGTGTTGCAGAGAGCCAATCCTATCACAGGGAAGCAAATCACAGACTCTCATTACAAAAAACAAGATCATCGCTGGAGGTAAGAGAAATGATGTTTTACACAAGAATTTTGAGAATACCATTATCAGCAAAAGTTAAAGGCGATGTCATGAAAAAGTCCACGTGGAATGGAAGCAAATTACACACACGAAGATGTAAAAGATTTTTTTTTTCTTAGGAAAAAAAGAGAGGTCAAGTTAAAGAAGATAGCAGTTAGAAGATATGATGACAGCGGATAAATCTGATGGGGTAAGAATACAGACGACAAATCGTGCGGTGTAACTACGTGGTAAAGAAGACAAGTCAACAAGAAATGATAAACAGAAGTAGGGACCGAAAGATGGGGGAACAGACGTAATCGGTAGTCCCCGTCGGAACGGTTTATAAAGATGAAAAAAAAAGTGCACGAAGGCTGTTTCAGCTTGACTTCTATATTTTCAGAGTTCTAAATATAATGTTTATAAATAATATAAATTTTGAATTGCTTGTCACGGTAAATACCACAGCCCCCGCCCCCTTATTATTTATTTTTTGGTGTTAAATTATTTCCAATCTAATAACTCGATGACACACCCACGTTAGTGCGTATATCCTTATTGAAATAAAATAAATAAATAAAAGCTTACAGCAGCAGCAACAAAATTTAGTTCCCCGGGAAAACACGACTGGGACTACGAGAGATACGAATCTACGACCACAAAAAAAAAAAAAAAAAAAAAATAGAAGTGATAAACTCGCTGAAGAATCTCAACAGGTACCATTCGACAGATACCGTCGCCATCACCTCGCTACGGGAGTGAATCGTGAATGATCACTCAGTCGTGCGTTTGTTCTCGATTAACTCCCGTGGCGAGCCGGATGGTTTCTAATCCTGTTCCCCAGCGAGTTTATCATTCATGTTTGTCTAGTGCCCAACTTCTATCTATCTTACGAGTGCCCTTTTCAGGGATACCCATAGAAGCTACTAGTCCTTTTCAGGGCTACCCATAGAAGCTACCAGTCCTTTTCAGGGTTAAGTTTTTATAACACTGCGCTTCAGTTAACTGAGTATTTTGTAATTGCGCTCTGATATATCCAACGAAAGTCTAGGTTGAAAGAAACGTGTCTCGACACAAGAAGTCAAAACCATCTGGCAACAAAAATAAATACATACACAAATAAATAAAGTTTTTTAGAAGGTAAATTTCAGTAATCCTTCAGTAATAAAACTGGAAATTTAAAATAAATAACAGACATAAAAATTCTAAAAGTGTACTGTAATGATTAACTGTTTAGAGATGCCAGTATGCCAAAGAGACGCATCATTATCACCATTTCACTTGTCGCTTCTTTTGGAGCATAAAATCACCATACAGCCATAAAATAACAAAAAATAACAATGCTTAAAAGCATATAAGTGTTTTCGGTGTCTTTAGACTTTAAAAGTATGGAAAAAAATATCACGTTCAGCCTCTGCTGGGTTATAATTAGGATAAATAGTGTATCTGCTTCTTCTTTGGTCCTTGGCTGCCTACTGACAAAGCAATCACTGACCATCAGGCCTAGTGGCGTCTTGTAGGGTAGCAACAACTTACCTCCACTTTGCTCGGTCGGTAACCATCCTTTGTGTGGTGCCACAGCTCTGGTTCATGCTTATCATCTCTGCCCTCCATAGTACATTTAATTCAAGATAATACATTTTGATTTCGGATATCAAAATATGACATCATTTCTCCCCTTCACTGTGTCCAAGTAGAGTAAATGTCTGCTGTTTTCCTATTTTTTGTAGCGCGTACCGAGTAGAACTCTCACCGTTATTCCGATCTTACGAAGAAAGTACAGAAATAATAATGAAATAAATCGTATGCTCATACAACCAAAATTACCAGAGTACATCATTGTTTTTTTTAACACGGTAATGAGATGGCTCACTCGTGTGTTACCGGTGCCCGAAAAGAGACCAAAGAATAGTAACACTGTACCCTACCAGGCATGTCGTAAAAAGCAACTTAAGGTTTGGGCATGTGGCTGGTTACCACATCCGATAAAAAACGCTTTACCACAAAAACTTCAACAAACACTATGGAAGATGAGAAGTAGACACTGGTGATAGATAAGACACACATTGAAAGAAACCTGTTGATAGCAGTAGAAGGCAGTCCTTGTTCTGGAATCCCCAGGAAAAGATGCAGACCAACAACCAAAAAAAACAAAACACCACACACACACACATGGAGAAGAGAACTAGGGACAGAAGTGAAAATGGTGATTAAAAACGTGGACAACAACTTGAACTGATGGCACGTGACAGGAGGACTTGGCATGTGTTTGTTGATGGCCTATGCTCCTTGGGGAGCTAAAGCGTATTGATTGATTGAATGAGATGGCTACATCCATTAATAACAGTAGTATAAACAAGCCGGTGGTACCACCTGGTAGGCATAATTGCGAAAATAGCTGAAATGGAAACTGGCAAAAACAAAGCTATGAAATATATACCGGTACAACAAATATCAAAGGATAGTATTACAGTGTACACAGGTGGATTTAAATGAGAAGATAACATAGGGATGGGAATTTATATTTCCATGTGGCAAATGGTAAAAGGATGTAGTATAACAGATTATAGATCTATTTTCACAGCAGAGATGGTTGCAATTCTGAAAGCTCTAGAAATCTTCTCAAGAATTGACATTTTTAACGGACTCATTTTCAGATATAGCAGAAGGGACCCAAAGATGCAGCAATAGAGAATGCAGTCAGCGACCCATAGCTTGACTGCCTGCGTCAGGGTCAGCGAACCAGAGCTGACCAAGACCCTACTCCACCTCCACGTGGTGGTCCTGGAAACAGGCTGCATCACTGCAGTCTGGCTGAGAGAGTAGGGATCAAAGAGGGAAGGCAAACCCGGTCCCAAAAAATGCCGTGCTGAAGTCGGATGTGTCGGCCGAAATGCGCAGATATCGCAGCACCGGCGTAAACAGACACAACGCAACCAACGTCCTTTTCAGGACGAACGAGGAAGAAGGAAGAAGAACAGATATAGCAGAAGACATATTACTGGCAAATACTACCTATATTCTAGAGCAGCGGTCGGCAATCCAGGTGCTGTGAGGATTTACTTTAGTACCAGTGAGTTTGTGGTCGGGTTCGCCCCCCAGTACAAGGAATATAATTGAAGGAATATTGTTTTTTCTTCAGAACCAGTGATTCATAATGGTGACATTCTCCGCCCTAATCTCCTGGGTAGTGAGATCGGATGCCTAGCCTTCTCAGATACGGCTTAAAAAGTAGAAGGTCCTGTGCTCAAGTTTTATCTTGTTTGTTTGTTTTTTTTTTTTTTTTTTTTTTTTTTTTATAACCAGCGGCACTCGAGCTTTCCAGCTCTTTCGGCCCAATGACATGTCATTGCGAGGCTGGGGGGTCAGTGGACTTTCCTTCCAACCCGGTCAGGAGCTTCGCTCCTTCCCATCCACACGGGATTTATGTGCAGGAGCCGTTCAGGTTATTCAGTCAAATTTCCGGTCGTAAACATTTCTTCAAACGCCGACGGCCGGGTTCGAACCATGAACACCTGGTCGCCAGTACAACGTCGTAGCCATTACACCAGCGCGGCTCAAATCCCTCGGCAGTTGGAAATCGTAAAAAATAAAAAATCAGGAAACCCCCCCACCACAAAAATATTTATAGAATGTGTGAAATCCTCCTTTTGTAATCTAAGGGAGAAGACTGGAGCACTGATGGAGTTGTCCGTGTGCAATGAAGTTAGTCAAACCAAAATCAGTAAACTCTCTAAAGATCTACCATTATAAAATCATAACTCTTGTCATGTGTCAGAGTACAGTCCGGAAAAGCGGAAGTTACTTGGGCCATCTAAAGTACTTCGGCCTATCAGGAGTTTCTACCAAAGAATGTAGCCGTCCCATCCAGTGTTTTACTTTGTCCTCTATCTTAGTGGAACTGGGCACGGTACCATTCCAGCCGGGGTGCAATATGGCGTGATATTATTAATTATTCTTGTTCACGTGAGTAGTAGTATACAATGGCGGACTTAGGTAGCATTGTGGAGGTGCTTTGTGGCGGCGCGTGACTTTTATATAAGGAAAATGTGGAGGCGCGCGTGGTGGCGCGCGTGGAGGCGCGTGACTTTTATATAAGCGCATTGTGGAGGTGCTTTGTGGAGGCGCGTGACTTTTATATAGAGATATATTTGGACAACAAGAAGAGGATATATTTAGACAACAGTTAGACGATATATTTAGACTTGAGATAACAGGAAGCCTTTTAGACAACAAGAAGAGGATATATTTAGACAACAAGAAGACGCTATATTTACAACAGTTATACGATATTTATATACATATAATAGGAAGACGAACAGTTATACGATATTTATATACATATATATTTAGACATACAATAAGTAGACATACAGGACAACAGTTAGACGAACAGTTATACGATATACATATATATTTTACAACAGTTATACGAACAGTTAGACGATATATTTAGACGATATATTTAGATAATAGGAAGACGATATTTATTTACATAACAAGAAGACGATATTTATAGACGACAGTTAGACATATATTACAACAGTTATACGATATACATATATATTTTACAACAGTAAAAAACAGCGTGGAGGCGCGCGTGGAGGCGCGTGACTTTTTATATAAGGAAAATGTGGAGGCGCTTTGTGGAGGCGCGTGACTTTTATATAGAGATATATTTAGACAACAAGAAGAGGATATATTTAGACAACAAGAAGAGGATATATTTAGACAACAAGAAGAGGATATGTTTAGACAACAAGAAGAGGATATATTTAGACAACAAGAAGACGCTATATTTACAACAGTTATACGATATTTATATACATATAATAGGAAGACGAACAGTTATACGATATACATATATATTTTACAACAGTTATACGAACAGTTAGACGCTATATTTAGACGATATATAGGTAACAAAAAGAATTTTAGTTAATATATTTTTTATTTTTCAAATAATAGCAAGCTAAAGCACAAGTCTCAGCCGTTTGGTAGGTTTCTTCTGTTTCTTCGGTGGTGGATTAGTGACATCGGCCAGGTGGGTGTCTGTGGTGGTTGTACAAGGATTCGGAAACCAACTCGGTTCTGGTGATACTGGACAACTAGAGTTCATGTATTCGTCAAATGTGTTACTGGGGGAGGTAGTAGGTCTCTTCAGTGGTAGATTGGTGACATCGGCCAGGTGGTTATCTGTGGTGGTTGTACAAGGGTTAGGAAACCAACTCGGTTCTGGGGAAATCGGTTGGTAACAGCTGGAGTTGATGTAGTCGTCGAACGTGTTAGTGTTACAAGTAGTTGGATAGGTATCCGTGCGTGGTGACTGTAATCGGTCAAATTCGGCGAGGATTTCACTCTGTAAAGATAACAAATGTTCAAACTCGGGTCGAGTTAACGTAATGCCGGTTTTGGTGGGAAACTTGAGGTAGGATTCACCAAAGTATCTTCTCACGTGCAGTAAAGGTTGGCCTCGGTAAATACATACAGACGCGGCCGTCAGACCACTAGCCAAAGGTTTAAGCATTTCATCACAGCTCTTGATGTAGACCCAGTTGGTGGGAGCAGTCATCTTGAACGAGGTGTAAGTATCTGTCGTTATCACGCCACTGCGTTAGTAAAGTATGAGTGTCTGGGTCTTCCAAGTGTCTGTTTATATGCAGGAATACCAGTTCAAGCTGGGTTTTTTTAGGCGTGTGCTAGCCGAGACGTGATTAGTTGAAATATTAATCGATCGTTGTCGCTGTGACTAGATTCGTGTTGGCCAGGGCATGCTTAGTCGAAAAATCTATTCGATCGTTGACGCGGTTGCGTGCGGACAAGTGGATGACTCATGGACGTATTGTCGTGAGGGAAAAAAACGATAGAAAAAATACACACACGTGTCTATTGATCTCTTCCTTTGTCTATGAAGGAAAAAGCCATCTGGTGGTTCGCTAGCCAGGGTCTGACTAATCGAAAAATTATTCGATCGTTGGCGTGTTGTCTAGCCGAAAAGGGTAGTAGGACCCGTTGCATAGTACCACCTCGTGTTTTGATCAAGATGAAATAAATGGCGTAGAGCCCACAAACGTTGGTAACTACATCTTGTAAATGTCTGGCGTTGTAGTTAACAGGTCGAGTAGAGTTTCTGGTGACATTCATGTCCCCGACTCCCTAAAAGAACATTTCTCGGAAATGACGCCCATTTTCAAAAACATTGACGTCACGAAAGATGATATTGGGTCTTTCATGCGGGAATACGCCGGGAAACACAAGCTCCTGACTACTCCCAGTCGGACGTTGATCGGGAGTTATGTGGGCAAAAAGATTCTGTTGGCAACACCTTTGCTTCGATGGTACTTGACCAAAGGATTAGAAGTCACCTGTATTTACCAGGTGATTGAATATGCACCTGTGACGTGTTTTAAACAGTTTGGGGACACTGTTTCGACCGCGCGTGGACTAGGTGATACAGATCCTGCCTACGCCATAATCAGCGAGACCATGAAACTGTTGGGTAACGCCGCCTATGGTAAGACATTGACCGATAAGGCGAAGCACGTGGATGTCTCATACACGATGGGAGAGGATACGTCTGACCTAATAAACTCACCCCGATTTAGGAAAATGACGTTAGTGACGGACGATATTTTTGAAGTAGAAAGACTTAAACAGACAATTAGTTGGGATCTGCCCGTGCAGATAGGATTTTCCGTGTATCAGTACGCGAAATTGAGAATGTTAGAGTTTTACTACGACTGCTTAGATAAATTTGTAGATAGGTCAGTGTAACTGTCTTTTTTCGTTCTTGAGGTGATCACTTGCACAAGACAGTAAACATCATGTTGTTAGATGTGTGGTACTTGTAAGATGATGTGCTGAGTGTGGGAGCGGATGGAGGCGCGAATGTGTTTAGGCTCGTATATATGTAGACAATGCAACCCATACACTCAGATGCAGTAGTCAAGGATGCTTGGACACTGCTGGCACGTTTCAAAACATTTATTGACGGAAACACACAGTAGCATCAACAGGAACAGTCAGTGTAAACATGGTCATGATAACAGGAAATCGTTTGGTATACATCAGGCATTCAAAAGGCTTGTAAACATTCATATATGGATGCATGTCAATAGTGTTATGTTCTTTTCATGTACTGTTCATAATGCCGCTTTTGGTATCTCTGACTGAACGCGTCAGATACCTTATTAACTCCGTCATACAAAAGACGAGCCCTTCACTCAAGTAATCCTATTACTAGGGCCGTCGTACACCTTGGCATGACACGCCAATCATGTCGGTACATGCCGTAGAATAGTTGCCATTACACAGACCTGACGATGACGTCAGCTGTGCATTCTTCATTAAGCAGGTTGCATGAATCATGCTTTAATGTTTGTGTAGATATACCGCCAACCTGCAGTTTCCACCATATATAACTTCATCACTGGACTTCTGATCATATAAGACAAATAGTGTTGAATAGCTACCTTGAGCGCAAATATAAGTTCTGCTTTACAGGAATCGTGAACGGTTCTCACAGCTAGGTAAGCCTTTACCAAATTCTGTCACCGAATACATAATAATGGCAAAGTCGGTGTTACCTTGAAACGAATCCTCAGAACACAATAATAACACTGTCGTCCTTCCTGACGCACAGAAAATCACTGGGAGGAAAACTGCCAACGCAGTCACTTCGAAGATTTTCCTTCCCCAGAGTACAATGGACATACATCGTCCCACAGAAGCCAGATAGCAACTCAACAAGACGGAAGTCTAATTTCGCGCTCTCCACTGCGCATCGCATATAGCCCAGAACTGTTTTACCTTTGACCCAAAAGGTCAAACACAATGAATGAACAAACAAGGGAGATAACCCCTAATCAACCTGACACAGCAAAGTCAAGACATAGTTACTAAACTTTGACCAGGGTGAAAAACCTACAACCAATAGATCGATGTTTGAAACTCCATCAAAAATGACCGCAACATATTACTGCACCGCCCCTGTAAAAAAAAATGACACATTTTTTTTTCTTAAATATATCCATGAGCAAGATAGCACCAGCATCAATTATATGCTCATGAAAGAATGAACCTAATATCAGGTACCATAGACGCATAAATAAAGCGTCTGGAGAGAGTAAAATCATCCCCCATCATAAGAGAAAATATTTTCTCTAAGCCAAACAAACTCAGGAGGTACCATTAAAGAAACCTAAGTTGCTGGCAATACCAATCATAGATATCAAAAATTGTCAAATACTATCATTACAACAATATACAAATATGATGAACTACAATACTATACCATCAGCATATCTAATGGATATATATCATGGATGGACATAATCAAATTCATTAAAGTCATATACATCATCCAACTAGTGACACAATTGTGTTAATATATATTTTAATATTAAGAACAGACATAAGTCTGGAAGTGTATCAGGAGATCTAGGACTTAAGATTTAAATGGAATCATGTGGGCATCTAGACAATACGTCTGCCATCACATTATCCGAACCACGGATAGCTCGCACCGTAAAATGGAAAGGTTGAAGAGCAATAGCATAACGAGTAGATCTCGAGCTCTTCAAATCCTTACTTTGCATAGCTGTAAGAGCTTTTTGGTCGGTTTCCATAATGAAATGCGCGCCCAGAAGGAATCTTTGTAGCTTAAGAATGGACCAAACCATGGCCAACAATTCACGGTCTAAAACCGAGTAATTCCTTTCTGCCGCATTCAGCTTCCTAGAAATATACATTACAGGATGCAAAGTTCCTGAATACTCCTGCATTAGTGCCGCTCCAATCCCAGTGGAAGAGGCATCACTACGAAGGACAAAAGTCTTATCAATCGTTGGAAGTCTTAAGATAGGATGAGATGAGAATAAATTCTTAACCTGATCCAATGACGATTGGCATTCTTGGGACCAACGCACCATATTAGGAGAACCTTTCTTCAACAACGTTGAAAGTGGTGCCATAATGGAGGATAGATTATCAATGAATCTTCCATAGAATTGTATTAATCCCAAGAGACTACGTACTTGCTTTTTTGTCTTCGGAATCGAGATATTTAATATCTTCGAAATGTTTTGGTCCTCTGTCTTCAACAGACCATGACCAACCCGATGACCTAGGAAAGAGATTTCACTAAACCCAACAAAGGCTTTAGAGGGTTTTGCTGTTAACTTATGCTCGCGTAGAGTAGATAGTAACTCGTTTAAACCCGAATAGTGTTCTTCCCAAGTATCACTGAACAGACAGATGTCGTCCAAATAGGCGATGACATCTGTACGATACGATATAATTCGTCGCATCATGCGCACGAAAGTTGCTGGGGCGTTCATAAGCCCGAAAGGCATAAAATTCCACTGAAACAAACCCCTAGGTGTCGAAAAAAGCAGTGAGAGGTTTGGCGTGTTCCGTCAGTGGGACTTGCCAATAACCTTTCGACAAGTCTAGTTTAGTAAAGAATTTAGCTTTAGAAAGTCTAATAAGTAGATCATCTAATAAAGGCATAGGTTCAGCATCGAACTTCGTAACTTGATTTAATTTGCGATAATCAACGCAAAGACGTATGTTATTGTCTTTCTTTCGAACAATAACCATCGACGAAGAATAAGCTGAAGTGGATGGTTCAATTATTTTCAATTGAATCATTTCATCCAATTCTTTCTCGACTTGTGCTTGAAAATGAATAGGTATTGGGTATGGTCTTACTCTGATCGGATTACGATCAGTAAGTATGATGTCATGTTCTATGACATCTGTGTGTCCAGGAATGTCGGTAAGGACATCCTGATATGATTGTAGCGTAGAGGATACTTGACGTTGCTCCTCAAAAGACAAGTTCGAAGAGACGGTAACGTTTTTCCATGATTCCGTAGAATTAAGTGGAACAACGGGAAGAGGTAAGTTAACGTCAGAAAAAGTAGTTTCCTCATCCTGTATAACAGACAGGGATGAGATATGACCATGTTGGACTCGAGAATCGTCCGTCGCCTGGAAAATAGGCTGTAAATAGTCTGGTCGTTCAATAAATTCAGTAAGCATATTTATATGGAAGGTTTTATGCCTTCCATCAACATCGACAATATAGTCGACATCTGAAATTTTAGAGACTATAGTGTATGGACCTTTCCAAGAAATGAGAAGTCTGTTTTCCCTCGTGGGAAGTAAGACAAACGCTTTGTCTCCAGGACAAAGTTGACGTAGGCGTCTTTTCTTATTAGCGAATCGCCTAGCCTTTTCTTTAGCGAATTCTGATGATGAAGTAGCTAACCTGCATGATTCGATAATTTTCTCCCTAAGAGCAATAACATACTCATATGACGATTGTGTATCATCGTCAATATTATCGGCAGTGATCAGATCGTGTAGCAAGGACATAGGACCGCGCGGTTGCGCGCCAAAGACAAGTTCGAAAGGAGAAAATCCTGTATGCTCGTTGGGAACCTCTCTATAAGCAAAGAGAGCTGCAGGTAGGACCCTGTCCCAATCATCAGGATGATCCTCCGTTATCTTGCCTAGTAAGTTCTTTAGTGTCCTATTAAGACGTTCAACCAATCCATTGGACATTGGATGATAAATACTACTGAGAGACCTTTTAATGTCCAGAGTAGCCATCACCTGAAACATAGTGTCCGATATCAATTGAGTGACGTGGTCTGATAGTATTTCTCAGGGAAATTCCAGCCGAGAAAATATGAGCCAAAGAGCATCTGCGATATCGACAGTTGATATGCTTTTAAGAGGAATAGCCTCTGGCCAACAAGTCCACATGTCAACGCAAGTAAGGATAAATTGATGTCCTCTGGCTGACTTAATCTTAAACGGGCCAATAATGTCTATTGCCATTTTCTGAAACGGCCGAATAGGAATATCTGCCGCCTGAATAGGTGCAGCATGTCTTGGACCTCTAGACTTGACCTCTTGGCAAATTTTGCAAGACCGGAAATAAATTCGTATGTCTTTGTTCACGAATGGCCAAAAGAAAGACGCAAGGACTCTAGTCTTAGTTCTGGAAAAACCCATATGTCCAGCACACTGAGAATCGTGTGCATGTTGAAGAATTAAGGCTCTCATACACTTAGGCACAAGAATTTGCGAATGCATAGACTTGTCCGAGTGTTGTACCATTCGTACCAATATACCATTCTTCATAGTGATATACGATCTGTGATTCGTATTCTGATAAGGATCACCTTTCTTTGCGAGAAGAAAGAATTTCTTCAAAGAAGGATCCTCTTCTTTTCGTTTAACAAACGTGTCATGCGAAATCACCAAGTGATCATCTTGGCTATCAACTCCATTACTATCATCAGATGAAGTTGGAGGGATAAGAGCTTGGGCTCTTGTTACCACTGCATTGACCGCTTGGATATTTTGTTCCTCCCAAATAGAAATTTGTTGCGGGGTGCATTCCTTAACCCCATGAATACGACCAATTATAAGATCCGAAATAGGATTAGGAAGAAGACACGCGTGGACATCTCCTGTAAAGAAAGGAGTGTCAATGCTAATGATAGCAGTAGGATATTTTTCCATGGTACCACCAAATGTAACACATTTGACCACCTTTCCCGAGTAACAGCGAGGATCTATCAGTAGTGCAACCAGAATCAAAAAGCACTGAGACTAGCCTATCATTCACTAGACCTTTATGCAAGATGAGAGATCCTCTCCCATCATGCGCAACTGTAGCAGGAAGAGCGGGAAGAGGGTGACCACAAATTAAGGTAGATACAGACGATGGCTCGAACAATGTTGAGCATTGGGGGCATTCAGTTGCTCTCCCAAAATCGAAAGCACAACCAGTGATAGCATTAGAGTTCCTACTATCATTTACTTGATTACAGGCTCCATTAAACTCTTGTTGTGCAGAGTTTGCCTGTTGGAAAGCTTTCCTTTTGTTATATCTAGGTCTACCGCGATTATCATTTCCCCTGTAATTGTTATCATATTGTCTATTGTAATTATCATTCCGGTTTGAATCCCGGTTTGTATATTCACCATCGTCATATTCTTGACGTCGAGAATGGTTATCCCGAGCAGAAAAGCTTGGGTAGTTTTTATTGTGATAACCTATGCGAAAGTGTTTAAAATTATTACCACCAAAATTACGAGAACTCCCATCTCGTCTCCAGTTCTTAGAAGAAGAACCATCATATGTTGGATTACTCTGCTTATGAGTGTAATTCTGATTACTTTTCCTATTCCAGTTTTGTTGAGCACCCTGAAATTTCTTATTGAAATTAAGGCCATATGGTGCTGCCGAAGCAACTGGCAACCCTTCTTTCACTTTAGAATTGCTAACTGTAGCATGGGGATGCGCGGTGCCATACTGACAACAGTATTCCTCCATGTCTTTTAAGTTTTTAGGCTTACGCTCATGAAGAAATGCAAGGAAAGAATCATTAACAGATGACAAAACTTTGTCTCTAATAAGTCCATTAGACCTTCATCACCTTGTTTCTCAAAACATGTAGCACAAAGTCCACGGAAATGTTAATTTCTCGCTCTGTCCAGCTTAAACCCACAGATCTGGCCTACCAGAAATGTAACTGTCTTTTTTCGTTCTTGAGGTGATCACTTGCACAAGACAGTAAACATCATGTTGTTAGATATGTGGTACTTGTAAGATGATGTGCTGAGTGTGGGAGCGGATGGAAGCGCGAATGTGTTTAGGCTCGTATTTATGTAGACAATGCAACCCATACACTCACATGCAGTAGTCAAGGATGCTTGGACACTGCTGGCACGTTTCAAAACATTTATTGACGGAAACACACAGTAGCATCAACAGGAACAGTCAGTGTAAACATGGTCATGATAACAGGAAATCGTTTGGTATACATCAGGCATTCAAAAGGCTTGTAAACATTCATATATGGATGCATGTCAATAGTGTTATGTTCTTTTCATGTACTGTTCATAATGCCGCTTTTGGTATCTCTGACTGAACGCGTCAGATACCTTATTAACTCCGTCATACAAAAGACGAGCCCTTCACTCAAGTAATCCTATTACTAGGGCCGTCGTACACCTTGGCATGACACGCCAATCATGTCGGTACATGCCGTAGAATAGTTGCCATTACACAGACCTGATGATGACGTCAGCTGTGCATTCTTCATTAAGCAGGTTGCATGAATCATGCTTTAATGTTTGTGTAGATATACCGCCAACCTGCAGTTTCCACCATATATAACTTCATCACTGGACTTCTGATCATATAAGACAAATAGTCTTGAATAGCTACCTTGAGCGCAAATATAAGTTCTGCTTTACAGGAATCGTGAACTGTTCTCACAGCTAGGTAAGCCTTTACCAAATTCTGTCACCGAATACATAATAATGGCAAAGTCGGTGTTACCTTGAAACGAATCCTCAGAACACAATAATAACACTGTCGTCCTTCCTGACGCACAGAAAATCACTGGGAGGAAAACTGCCAACGCAGTCACTTCGAAGATTTTCCTTCCACAGAGTACAATGGACATACATCGTCCCACAGAAGCCAGATAGCAACTCAACAAGACGGAAGTCTAATTTCGCGCTCTCCACTGCGCATCGCATATAGCCCAGAACTGTTTTACCTTTGACCCAAAAGGTCAAACACAATGAATAAACAAAAAAGGGAGATAACCCCTAATCAACCTGACACAGCAAAGTCAAGACATAGTTACTAAACTTTGACCAGGGTGAAAAACCTACAACCAATAGATCGATGTTTGAAACTCCATCAAAAATGACCGCAACAGTCAGACTTTCAGTTGTGCGAGACAGACACCGACAGTCTTTACTTGGCCCTTAACGCGAATAACTTAGCGGACGTTGTTAAGCCCGCTATGCGACGCGAATTTTATAGTACCTACCACCAGTGGTTACCCGCCGAAGTATGCCCCGAACATAGACCCGTTTTCGTCGCTACCGAGGGTAAAACGCGCGCCGTTTGTCAGAAATGCCGCGAACAAATATTATTTGACAAACGGACACCGGGTCTTTTTAAATTAGAATACGAAGGTAGCGCGATGATTTCGCTGTGCAGCAAGACTTATCACTGTTTTGGTGATTATGACAAAACAACCACAAAAGGTTTGAGCAAACACCACAACAAAATCGACAAAAATACATTCTTAGAAGTCCTCAACACACAACAAGCACAGGGCGGGAAAAATATCGGATTCAGGGCACACAAATCCTCCATCTACACATCAACAACACCGCAACGCCCTGTCTTACTTTTACATCAAACGATAGGTACATCCCGACAACGTCACCACATCACCCCTTGATGCGTGATGCCATATGATGATGGATGGTATCCGCATGTCTGGTTTTGGGTAGTGTGCAGATGTGTTCAGTCAAAACAATGTTCATACAAAAATAACAGGGCAATCCACCTAGGACGTCAGTAAACTCACGACGTATAAAGTCAATGATTCTTGTAACAGCCGTTGACGTTTTTCTTCATTATTTATTGTGGACGCCACAGTGACAAAATGGTTACGCAAATATGTAGGCACATCAAACAGTCATTATCACAGCAACATTCAATACAGCAATAGACGGTAGACAGCATTACAATGATGAGTCAGATGCATGTTATATTTCATAGTGCTGTAAATGTAGTCAGGTGAAAAACTCCATCCTTTTCTATAACAGCCAGGAGATAACCAGATGTATGAGATCAGTTCACTCTCCTTAGTCTGACTTCAGCAAGACAGACACGTCTGCCGAAGTATAAATAATGTCCTCAAAAATATCCTCTAGATAATAAAGGTTTTCCAAACCTAGTTCATTTAACAAAGTAGCAAGTAATGGTCCTTGGAACATGCATCAACCGATGCAGTACAATACAGCGACATGTGAGCTGGGAAAACATCTCGTGACGACGACTTTCGAAGACAGGCTATGAATCGAAATCGCTCACGACCCAAAATCGATAGAGTTAATGAAAAAAGTCAATTTACCTTGCTTTCATGAAATACACAGAAATATCACGCCTCCCGACATGTGGGAAACACTAGAGGTATTATCTCGAATAAACGAAATATCCATTAAGAGGACTACACATCCCTGACAGAACAAAAAATAGCGGAGATCCCCTCTTCAACGAGGCATCTCTTTCGCCATTCAAATCGCTCACTCCACGAGTGGTGGGCGGAAACCGATCGACCAAGAAGCAAGACCAGTCATGCGCAGTCCAGTGCAAAATGACCACAGCTCAAAACTTAACTGCATTCAATACCAACGCGAGAAGACAAATGCTTACCGAGAAAAGTGACTATAAATTTCAAGCAGTTGTTGCCCTTGCGTTATAAAATAGATATTGTAATAAAATGATGTTGCGAGAATTTATCACGCAACATATCACCACCTCCTCCCGATAAAAAAAAAATGTGGAACATATTTTTTTTTTTTTAATATCAAAGAGCATGCGATAAGCGGCTCAAAACGCACGAATTATGCGCTGATAATTAATTAAATTGCCTAACCTGAGGCTAAATATAGAGTGTCTGGTGAGGATATACCTCAACAGGAAAATAAATATGTCTCAAAAAATATTCACATCGGGGAGGTGTCACCAACACACATCACGTTAGCATGTAAACACAATATACGTATGCAAGTTACCATAATCATCATTAAACAGCATACTCTAATATTGTCTTTAAAAAATGGATGTACAAATCTGATAGGAAAATTTAAATAGTACATTCTTTGACATGTAATGACATAAGTACATAGTAAAGTTAAACTACATGACGATCCAGGACATATGCTCTGGTATTCCGAGGGTAAGTACACAATCTAGAACTCGTCATGCTTGATATTAGTAAGGTAAGTCCTCAGCTCAACAATGACATTCTGAGAAAGTACAAGCAATATAATGCTAATTAATAACTAATATGCTTCATAAGGTACAATACATTATTAATAATTGTGGCTGTTTAGTAAACTAACGGCCCTTATATTAACTACTCAGTCCTCCTCTATCATCTTAAAAACGAACAGAAGAAGATGACAACAAAGCACGATAGTGTGTACATATAAAGTGAGTACAGATGTGCTAATCTATTGTAGTAATATAGGTGTGTTATGACTCTGTAATATATAGGAATATAGGACAGAAGTATTAGGTGGAGTCATGTGGGCATCTAGACAAAATGTCAGCCATCACATTATCCGCACCACGGATAGCTCGTACCGTGAAGTGAAAAGGTTGAAGAGCTATAGCATATCGAGTGGATCTCGAACTCTTCAAATTCTTAGTCTGAATAGCTGTAAGAGCTTTCTGATCAGTCTCTAGAATGAAATGTGCGCCCAGGAGGAATCTTTGTAGCTTTAGAATTGACCAAACCATCGCTAACAACTCACGGTCTAAAACCGAGTAGTTCCTCTCTGCCGCATTTAGTTTTCTAGAAATGTACATAACAGGATGCAGAGTATTTGCATATTCTTGCATCAGTGCTGCTCCAATCCCAGTGGATGAAGCATCACTCCGAAGAACAAAAGTCCTATCAAGAGTAGGTAATCTTAAGATGGGAGGAGAAGAAAATATATTCTTGATTTGGTCTAGTGAAGATTGGCATTCTTCAGACCAACGGAGCAGATTAGGCGAACCTTTCTTCAACAATGTTGAGAGAGGTGCCATGATCGAAGATAAATTTGGAATAAATCTCCCATAAAATTGAATTAAACCTAAGAGACTCCTAACTTGTTTCTTCGTTTTAGGAACAGAGATGTTCAGTATTTTGGAAGTATTGTGGTCTTCTGTCTTCAAGAGACCATGACCAACACGATGACCCAGGAAAGAGATTTCACCAAAACCAACAAAAGCTTTAGAAGGTTTCGCTGTCAAATTATTCTCACGTAGAGTGGACAGTAAGTCATATAACCCTAAATAGTGATCTTCCCAGGTATCACTGAAGAGACAGATGTCATCTAAGTATGCGATGACATCCGAACGATGTGACAGAATTCGACGCATCATGCGAACGAAAGTTGCAGGGGCGTTCATGAGACCAAAAGGCATAACATTCCATTGAAATAGACCCCTAGGTGTAGAAAAAGCAGTAAGAGGTTTGGCATGCTCTGCTAAAGGCACTTGCCAATAACCTTTAGACAAGTCAAGTTTAGTGAAGAATCTAGAATTAGAAAGTCTAATCAGTAGATCTTCTAACAAAGGCATCGGTTCAGCATCGAACTTTGTGACCTGATTCAATTTGCGATAATCAACACAAATTCGTATGTTCTTATCCTTCTTCCGGACAATAACCATGGAAGAAGAATATGGTGAAGTCGATGGTTCAATTATATTTAATTGAATCATTTCATCCAATTCCTTTTCCACTTGCGACTGAAAGTGTATAGGAATAGGATAAGGCCTAACCCTAATTGGATTATTGTCGGTAAGAATTATGTCATGTTCTATGACATCTGTGTGTCCAGGAATGTCAGTGAGAACATCCTGAAATGTTTGTAACATCGACGAGACTTGTCGTGTTCGTCACCAGAAAGATTAGGAGAAACAGAAACGTTTTTCCAAGATTCCGTGGAATGTAATGGAACCACTGGAAGGGGAAGGTTGACATCAGAGAAGGTAGCTTCCTCATCCTGTATGACAGACAGGGATGAATAATGACCGTGAGGTGCAGGAGTATCATCCGTTGCCTGGAAAATAGGCAGCAAATAGTCCGGACGTTCGTGAAATTCCGAAAGCATGTTTATGTGGAAAGTTTTATGCTTTCCATCAATATCGACCACATAGTCAACATCGGAAATCCGAGAGACTATTGCATACGGACCTTTCCATGCAATAAGAAGTCTATTTTCCCTACTGGGGAGTAGGACGAATGCTTTGTCACCTGGACAAAGTTGTCGTAGACATCTATTCTTGTTAGCAAACTGTCTTGCCTTCTCTTTAGCAATTTCTGATGAAGCAGTTGCTAGCTTACATGCCTCAATGATCTTTTGTCTAAGAGCAATGACATACTCATATGAGGATTCAGTTTCATCGCTAATATCATCGGCAGTGATGAGATCGTGTAATAAAGACATAGGGCCGCGTGGACGCGCGCCAAAGACAAGTTCGAAGGGAGAAAATCCTGTGTGTTCATTAGGGACTTCTCTATAGGCAAAGAGAGCCGCGGGTAAAACCCTGTCCCAATCTTGAGGATGATCTTCAGTTATCTTACCAAGCAAAGTCTTGAGCGTTCTATTCAGACGCTCAACTAACCCATTAGACATAGGATGGTAGATACTACTGAGAGATCGTTCAATATGTAAGGTAGACATTACCTGTGACATAGTGTCAGATATGAGTTGAGTGCCATGGTCTGACAATATTTCTCTGGGGAACCCCAAGCGAGAAAATATCAACCAAAGAGCATCTGCGATATCTGTAGTAGATATGCTCTTAAGAGGAATAGCCTCTGGCCAACGTGTGCACATATCGACACATGTAAGGATAAACTGATGTCCTCTGGCCGACTTGACCTTAAAAGGGCCAATAATATCTATGGCCATTTTCTGAAACGGCCGAATAGGAATGTCAGCAGCCTGGATAGGCGCAGCATGTCGTGGTCCTCTAGATTTGACCTCCTGACATACCTTGCATGATCGGCAGTAAATACGAATGTCCTTATTGACAAAAGGCCAAAAGAAAGCCGCAAGGACTCTCGACTTCGTACGGGAAAAACCCATATGTCCAGCACATTGCGAGTCATGAGCATGTTGTAATATTTGCACTCTCATGCTCTTGGGAACAAGAATTTGCGAATGTGCCGACGTAGTCGAATCTTGTACCATACGTACAAGTACGCCGTTTCTCATTGCAATCCAAGATTTTCTATTTGTATCCTGATTCGGATCACCTTTCTTCGCAAGAATGAAGAATTTTTTTAAAGAAGGATCTTCTTCTTGCAATTTTTATGAAAGAGTCACGAGTAATCACTAAGTGACTATCTTGGCTATCAACTCCATTATCACTATTCAGTGAAGTTTCGGGTGTTTGTAGAGCTTGTGCTCTTGTAACTACTGCATTTGTAGCTTGCATGTTATTATCTTCCCAAGCAGCAATCTGCTGTGGGGTACACTCCCTAACTCCGTGAATACGACCAATAATAAGGTCCGCAATAGGATTAGGTAAGAGACAAGCATGCACATCTCCAGTAAAGAAAGGAGTGGCAATGCGAATTACAGCAGTAGGATATTTTTCTAGAGTGCCGCCAAATGTGTCACATTTAATAACCCTTCCTGTAGCACAAGATGGATCTACAAGCGATTGTCTAACACCAATAGTGGTGCATCCGGAATCGAAAAGTAGTGAGACCGGAGTATCATTAACAAGACCCTTATGTAGGATTAAAGAACCCCTCCCGTCATGCGCAACAGCAGCAGGAAGAGCGGGAAGTGGGTGACCACAACTCAAAGTAGTTATGGTACCCGGTTCGAATAAAGTACTGCATTGGGGGCATTTGTTTGCTCTCTCAAAGTCAAAAGCAGAACCAGTGACAGCGTGAAAGTTTTTATTATCAACACCATGATTACAGGCTCCCTCAGTTTCCTGTTGTACAGCATTAGCCTGCTGATATCTCTTTTTTTTTTGTGTTGAGATCTACCCCGACTATTATTACCTCTGAAGTTATCAGAGTTATTATTATCTCTGCAGTTATTATTGTCTCTATTGTAATTGTTATCCTGGTTCGAATTCCAGTTTCCACGATTACTATCATGTTCACATTGATGCGAACATCTATTTGTTTGGTTTTGAGGTCTTCGGCAGGAATAACCTCTATTACCATATCCTCTTTTGAAATGCCTATAATTATTAGGGTGATAGTAACGACCACTATCAGGTTGTCTCCAATTCTTCGAAGAAGAATCACCATGAAATTGATTTCCATGATTTTGACAGAAATTACCGCTGCCCTTTCTATCAAAATTTTGTTGGGATCTACGAGCAAAGTTTTGACCATACGGTGCTGCCGAAGCAACTGGTAAACCTTCTTTCACCTTAGAGTTACCCATGGTTATGTGTGGGTGCGCAGTTACGTATTGGCAACAGAAATCTTCCATTTCCCTTATTGTTTTAGGTTTACGTTCATGAAGGAAAGCAAGGAAAGACTCATTGACAGACGACATGACTTTGTCTCTAAGTATTAAGTCCATAAGTCCTTCATAAGTTTTTTCCGTCTTAGATAGTTCAACCCATCGTGAGAAAGTAATGCGTATTCTTGCAATAAACTCGGAGAATTCAACTCCATTTTCAGGTAACATGTTTTTAAATTGTAGACGATAGCCGTCTTCGTTAAGCTGATATGTCTTTAACAGAGCGGCCCTGACAACCTCATAATTGTTCTTGTCAGGTTCATCCACCATATTTAATATACTTAGAGCTTTACCTGTCAGTATCCCTGATAACTGATAAACATATTTTGCTTTGTCTATGTTATGAGCTGTACATGCTTGTTCAAATCTGTCCAGATAGAACATTATGTCATCACTGGAAGGACTAAAAGTTGGCAACTTAATCTTAAAAGTATCATTATTAGCCTTACCAGAAGATGAACCCTTGTTTGAATCATTACCATTACTCATGTTCATCAATTTCAATTTTTCCAACTCTAAAGCTAAGACCTTTTCTTCATGTTCCATTTTTGCTTTCTCTTTCCTCTCATCAGATTCTCTCTGTAATCTTCTCTCCTCAGCCTGAGCCTCTATTTGAAGTCTTTCAGCTTCTTTTTCAAGTCTTTTATTTTCAGCCTCTTTTTCAAGTCTTTTATTTTCAGCCTCTTTTTCAAGTCTTTTATTTTCAGCCTCTTTTTCAAGTCTTTTATTTTCAGCCTCTTTTTGAAATCTTTCAGCTTCTAGCTGGAGTTTTCTTTCCTCAGCTTCTGATTCCCTTTTTTGTTTTTCCATTTCCATTTGGAATCTTTTTTCATCCACCTGCATCTGCAGTTTCTTTTGTTCAGCTTCCATATGCAGGTTCTTTTATTCAGCTTCCATTGCTTTATCATATCGAGCAGTTGCAAATTCTTCTAACTTATCACCAGTCTTCCCAAGCAATTTACCCTGCTCAATAAAGTGCTCAAATGTAGACATGTTGTCTAACATATGAGTCCAAAACCTGAAATAATTAACTAATTTATTTCAAACCTAAGTGTAACAAGTCTTAATTAAGCACTTGTATATTCACATCACCTTATATTATCTCAGTCTCTGTGGGAAACAAGTCTCCAATCAAAGAACTTGTATATGAAATATCAACAATCAATTCTTGATCATAAGTGCACTTCTCATTCAATAGTGCACGACACTATTCATCATTCATTTATCATCAGTGTAGTAGTAACAGTGCATTAGCATAGCCCATTAACTAATTACTATAACTGTAAACAATGACTATGTAAACACATGCAGAATGTAAACATTGAAAATGTAAACAATGCAAACAATGTAAACAATAACAATGTAAACAATAACAAAGATCAGCAACAATACAAAAACGTTCGCAGAAATCAACTAAAAATAAAGCAGAAATTAATGAAATATCACAAAAAATGTGACGATATCTGCGCTATAATTAAACAAAATACATGACACCACAGTGTATAAACAAAAATGTTGTATGAAACTAAATTATAGACAAGAGTAGGCTAACAAATACAAACAAATCAAAACAAAACTAAAGAATGCGAAATAATAACGAAAACAATATTAAAACATGTCATCACAGCTAACATAAATATCAACAGAAGTCGCTTAGCAAATTCCAGTATCGGAAATTTGCAAACCCTACAGAAAACGCTCACAATAGACGACCTCTATGACGTGGCATAATCTAACGGAGACACCACCCAACCGAGAACCCGCTGAAATATAAATATATAAATATACAAATAACATATAGACATATAACATATAGAATGAGATGATACACAGAAGACTCAGCAGAAGTATAAGGGCACAGTTTACATACAAACAGGCCACTTAACTTATAGGCTTCCAATCGTAGAACAGCAGAAAAACGGATGTCAATCAACGTCCTAAAGAGCGAAGCTCCAACGATGATGGCACATCTGAACTGCTTCCACTGCTAACACGATGGTACAAGAGCTTCTGAAATACTGTGTGTTGAGTTGTTTCGGCACTTGACCTTCTAATCCAAAAGTAAGTTGATGGAAATCGGTACTTGGCCTTCTTCAGACAACAACCCGTTTCAACCGGCACTTGACCTTCACAAAAACGACAGCACTGGAACCTTGACAGCAGCAACTTGCTTGACTTGCGTAAAAGATAACAGCAGTCCGAGTTATCCGGCAACATGTAACAACGCCGGGTACTGTCAAATTCTTGTTTCCGTCAAAAAGTTGAAATTTTGACTTTTACCGGGCAACGCCGAGTACTTTGAAAATGGTGAAGATGTTGACTGTATTGAAGAATGTTAATTTCTTGAAGGATGCTGATGAATTCTTGTTGAAAATGAAGTGGGTAAGGGACCCCGTGTTTGCTGGTACCAGAATCAAACCAGCTTATGGCCACCAAATGATGCGTGATGCCATATGATGATGGATGGTATCCGCATGTCTGGTTTTGGGTAGTGTGCAGATGTGTTCAGTCAAAACAATGTTCATACAAAAATAACAGGGCAATCCACATAGGACGTCAGTAAACTCACGACGTATAAAGTCAATGATTCTTGTAACAGCCGTTGACGTTTTTTCTTCATTATTTATTGTGGACGCCACAGTGACAAAATGGTTACGCAAATATGTAGGCACATCAAACAGTCATTATCACAGCAACATTCAATACAGCAATAGACGGTAGACAGCATTACAATGATGAGTCAGATGCATGTTATATTTCATAGTGCTGTAAATGTAGTCAGGTGAAAAACTCCATCCTTTTCTATAACAGCCAGGAGATAACCAGATGTATGAGATCAGTTCACTCTCCTTAGTCTGACTTCAGCAAGACAGACACGTCTGCCGAAGTATAAATAATGTCCTCAAAAATATCCTCTAGATAATAAAGGTTTTCCAAACCTAGTTCATTTAACAAAGTAGCAAGTAATGGTCCTTGGAACATGCATCAACCGATGCAGTACAATACAGCGACAGGTGAGCTGGGAAAACATCTCGTGACGACGACTTTCGAAGACAGGCTATGAATCGAAATCGCTCACGACCCAAAATCGATAGAGTTAATGAAAAAAGTCAATTTACCTTGCTTTCATGAAATACACAGAAATATCACGCCTCCCGACATGTGGGAAACACTAGAGGTATTATCTCGAATAAACGAAATATCCATTAAGAGGACTACACATCCCTGACAGAACAAAAAATAGCGGAGATCCCCTCTTCAACGAGGCATCTCTTTCGCCATTCAAATCGCTCACTCCACTAGTGGTGGGCGGAAACCGATCGACCAAGAAGCAAGACCAGTCATGCGCAGTCCAGCGCAAAATGACCACAGCTCAAAACTTAACTGCATTCAATACCAACGCGAGAAGACAAATGCTTACCGAGAAAAGTGACTATAAATTTCAAGCAGTTGTTGCCCTTGCGTTATAAAATAGATATTGTAATAAAATGATGTTGCGAGAATTTATCACGCAACACCCCTCAACATCTAAACTCTCTGTCTTCCACTATGTACACAGATACCTACATCGTCTAAATAAATCGTCTAACTGTTCGTATAACTGTTGTATATATAATATCGTATATAACTGTTCGTCTTCCTATTATATGTATATAAATATCGTATAACTGTTGTAAATATAGCGTCTTCTTGTTGTCTAAATATATCCTCTTCTTGTTGTCTAAAAGGCTTCCTGTTATCTCAAGTCTAAATATATCGTCTAACTGTTGTCTAAATATATCCTCTTCTTGTTGTCTAAATATATCTCTATATAAAAGTCACGCGCCTCCACAAAGCACCTCCACAATGCGCTTATATAAAAGTCACGCGCCTCCACGCGCGCCTCCACGCGCGCCTCCACATTTTCCTTATATAAAAGTCACGCGCCGCCACAAAGCGCCTCCACAATGCTACCTAAGTCCGCCATTGTATACTACTCACGTGAGATTGGACTTGGTACTGGCTTATAGCCATACAGAGATGTTAAATTGTCTCACTCTATCTAAGGGATTAGGTTTCGATCCACAAATCCTTCTATTGCTGATATAATTAGGAGAGCCATAGATCACTTAATTGTGCATTTAAACATACATCCTTCCAGTTTAAATTCATGTTTATAAAGTCTTCAAACAGCCTATAAGTTTCCAAGATTAATTTATTTGGTTTCAACAAAATGGTTCAAGTAGTTCAATAACCAAATATTCAAAACAGAAATCTACATGTATGTACAGTTATTGAAGTTGGCCATATTCTTGGCATAATATGCATAGTTTTCAAATTCAATGACATCACAAAATGAATGTCTCAATGCGTCATTTCTTTCCATTTTCCTCCTTTATTCTGGACCATCCCAAAAGTTTATGCTCTTTTTCCTCCCATTTGTTTCGATTCTATCCATATTTTTGCTTAGTTCCTTGACTGCATTTTCTACTGTCATTTTCAAACTTAGGGTAAAACCAATGGTTCATAATACATGGCAAGGCGAGCTGGAACCTGTAAAATATGGTAGAAGTACTTACATATGTCCATAAGTATTTGAAAACACTTTACCATGTTTAAGATCATACATGGTTGAATATGGTACACAGAAAAATCCCTGTTGAAATCTCAACTGCAAATTATGGAGCCCGTTAGTAGAAAACATCTTACTGCATCACACTGCTGGTCTGGACTGCATCATAGTAAAAACACGTCTGCTTTACTTCGGACCATTATTCTAACTGCTGTAACCCGCTGGGGATATCTGCCGGTAAAGCTTGGCTTCGCTCTAGCTCAAAAAGCCTATTCATTGGATAAAAACATCACGTGACCCCGCCAAGCGTAACCCGCATTCTAATACTAACGCGTTGCCGTATATTTCCCTCCCCCTAATGTTAATTTCCCAGGGTTAACTTTTTCTCTTCTTTTATTTTAGTTACCAATCTATTGTCTGTTTCTAACAAAATGGTAGTTTACTTTATTATACTTGGGTTTTAGTTACAAATCTATTGTCTGTTTCAACCACAATGGTAGTTTATTTTGTTATCCTTGGGTCCTAGCGTAAATGAATGCTAGAGGTGGTGGTCATACGGCCACAAGAAGACTTCGGGCCAGGATCTGTAAATTTGTTTCGACTTAACCGAAATTCGACTTAAGTGAGTTCCACTTATCCGGACTGCACTATATTTAGAATTTGGAACAAGTGCAGGTTAAATGTAACTTTTATCTCTTATCGATTGTCTGCTTCCTGCAGCTCTCCCGTGTGACAGAACTTGAGGTAAGGTATGATTCATAACAGATAGCCCGAGTCATTGATGAAGCTATCCCAAAACAATATCAAACAATATAACTGGCCAGCTGTGGCAACGACATCATGTGCATAAATTCCTCTGTCCACATAGACACATTTATTATGATTCATCACAAACATCAGTAAATCCACACATTGAATGATTCCTTATAACAGTTGGTATTAATGATCCAATCTTCCTCAACTTAGTCCATATCAGGACGGAGATTATATATTTCACTTATTTATCTAAAAGTTCCAATGGGAACATATTCCATACTGAAAGACATACATGCAAATACCTCAAATAAACACAGCGGAATTGCCATTGTCGCTAGGCACGTCATATGCGACTTACGCATAGCGACAAAAGATGTGCAAACATACGTGAGCACTAAATTCACTTCAAATATAAAACTCACATATGGCGTGCAAAAAATGCTTGTCGTAGATTTTTGATAGGAGAATTAAGACTTGGGTTGGTCCCTTCTGATTAGATTTGAATAAGTGATAGTCACAGTGAGAGATAGTAATAGCAATAGATTTCCACGAGTGAGATGGTAGACTGTGATAGAGGCTGTCTCTGAAATCGAGAAATCTTCTCTCTTTCACCTATCTTCTACGACAGATTTAGAGGAGTCAGACAGTCTAAACACACACACACACACACACACACACATATATATATATATATATATATATATATATATATTACATATATAGTTCTATCCACTCACGTGCACGCACATACAAGACGACAGTTAGACGTACAGACGTGGGAAAACTATAACAAATGATTATATAGATATTCTAGAACGAGCTGACCAACACGCTGATTACGTTTAAGGGCAGTTTAATTATCAATATAAACTTCCACCACCACAACATCCAAAATTTACATCATATATATATATATATATATATATATATATATATATATATATATATATATATATATATATATATATATATATATATATATATATATATAAGCATCAAGTCAATGAATTGCTACAAAAAAAAAGATATAGACCCACTGGTATGATCTTCCCTCGATGTTTAGCCCACAGTCCCGTTAGGAGAAAGATGGTAGCCCAAGAGTCACGGATACATATGATTTGGTCTAATATTTCCCCCTTTTAGGTATGGACAGACTTGATATCTCTGATCTATTCTAAGGGAAATATGGTTAGCAATACTTGCATAAAGAAAGTTAAGACAGCAAAATGGGTGCCAAATTACAACAATAAAGAAACACTCAGACCTGCATTCACTCTATTTACTCAGCCGTGGTCACGTGCTCTCTTGCATACTTACTGCTTTGTTAACAGCATCTGGAAACATAATTTCTAGGACATTCACTTACAGAATCGTCAATGGCAGTCTTTGACCAAGAAATCCCCAGTTCCAAAAAGACGGGTTGAATTCTCTGCTTCAGGGAACGAACCTTGGGTGTTCTTATTTTTCGGGTGTCTGTTTAGGTCACATTAAAATTGTCCAGGCACGAACATTAACAACGAGCACAGTGTCAATAGCTTAGGTTTCTAGAAATAAGGAATGTCAGATCGGTGTCTTCTTTCAGGTTAGGACTTTATTTGGTCACTACACCACTAGTCAACAGAGTCGGAGTGTTACTGACGTTAATATGTTACTTGCCGCATGGGCTAAAAGGTACTTGCGGTTTTATTCTCTGGAAGAATCAAATCAGGCTCGATGGCCCATTACTTCTTTAAAAATCTTTAAAGTTCAGGTAAAGGTTCTAGACCAAGTCTTTAAGGAATGAATGTTTTTGTTCTACACAGATATTTACTCTGTACTTAACGCTGGCAAAGTTTGGGTTAACCCCAGTTTTCACCGTATAGGGAAGAAAAACCACATATAAAATACTATACATACTAAGTACTTGTTATAAGTGTTTTTCTACACACATCCCCTTGAGTGATTTGCATAGCAACCAATGTTTATAGTTGGTTACCATGTGAATAATGACCCAACATGAAGGTGCGTAATTGTAAAACTGCGAAATTATAATTATACTGAGGCTACAGGAAAAAGATATTTATAACTTTTCCAAGGGGAATCACTCAATGATTTCTTATGAATTTTTCAAAAGTGTGTGTCTAGAAAGCTTTGATCGTAAATTTCAGCATTTGTTACATGCATTGTGCATTTTCACCCACATCAACTCTATTTATTGCTAGTTTTATACTGTATAATAGTAGTTAGCATAGCTTCTTTTGTTCACAATGGGAAATAAGACAAAGTAAGTTCCTTGGAAATCGGTACACCAACAAACAGTTGCCTGAAAATGAGACACCTATTGTCGATAGTGGCGCTATAAAGCCTCTGTGCTCCTCAGCAAAGAAAATAAAGGTCCAAGAAAGTGAAGGACAAGCTAAAAATGACAACAGAAGAAATGTGTTTATCCTTATGGATGTAAAACTGCTGTTTGGGTTTTTATGCGCTTACTTTAGATGTGACAAATGTTATCAGTACTCACTGACCTGTTAGATCGTCGAAGAGACTCGGGATGGCTTTTGTCATGAAATCAGTATCAAGTGCACAAACTGTGTCGAATGGAATGCCAATTTCAATACTTCTGATGTTTCATCTCCAGCTACTCACAAACACAAAGAAGTAAATGTGCGAATGGTGGCATTTGTGCGTTCTATTGGGAAAGGCCACAGTGCATTGCAGAATTTTTCAATATACCGGTACATGAACACAAGTCAACCCATGGCAACGAAAGCATACATGAGAACGCTGCACAGGATCTATTCAGCAAGTAAGGACATTGCAATGGAAAGACCCTGAGAGGACTGAAAAGGGGATTCATAGACACTGCAACTGCAGTAGAAGGAGACCTTTATTCAACAGAAGCTCATTAAACTTCATTTTGTGAGTTCTTTTTCTGTTTTTCTTTGTTTTCTCGGTATTGTCTTTTTAACATAATTGGTGATCTTTGAAACAAGATATCTCTGGATCTGTACATTCAATTGAGATGAAAATTAAAACAGTTGGTTGTCATATAATCTTACAGATTCTGACCTAAAATTGATACAATTGAATTCAAAGTTTTAGTTTTATGACCATCATGCATATATAATGAGGCACAAATATCAAACATTCCAAAAATATAAATTTTAAAAATTCATTAAAATTTAACCTTTCTGTCAATCTCTGTCATTTTAGTTCATGACCTCACGCTATATATAATGATTCAATGTGCCAAGTTTCAGTCAGATCCTTGTACAAATAACATAGTTATGATGTTTTGAAAAAGGTGTATAATTTATTCACTACGGCGGCCATATTGGATAGCTAATTTGCATAATTAATGAGGTCATTATGTGGACAAAAATTTTAAGTCCATACTAACACTATACCCATGGTTGTTTGATTCTGAAAGGAAAATTTGAGTTTTTTACCCTATCAAGGTAGCCTGCTACCTTAAACTGCAAGCGTACAGCTTGACTTATCATTTAAAACTTCCCGTGAAATAAGTTATATACATAAAATCAATCACCATGAATTAGAAATACATACGTATCCCGTCAATACTCACTGATGTAGCATTTCAGTTATAAGTTAATTTTTAAAATATATTCTCGTCTGATTATTTAGCAGTAAATCAAATTCATTTATGGCTGCATGAGTTTAAGCTAGAAATATAATTTATTCTGCCTTCCACTGAAACACGTCACTAGAAAATAATACAGACTATATTTTAATTCTCTCTGCACCAAAGAACTAGTGAAAATGAAATAAGCTATTTAACACTTTAAACACTTCACAAAACACTAGATATAATATACTTACCTCAACACAGAACTACTAAGAACTAAAACCACTTCGACCAACTAATGCCCTCTATCATCAACAGAGATACTTAGAAATCGAACATTCAATTCGACCAACTAATTGCTTCTATAACAGAGATTCTTAGGGCTCGAACATAGGTTGTTCTAGTCTAACTGCGAAGTTACTGAGTGCGTGAAGTCAGGTTTCCAACTCTAGTTATACCTATGAAACGGTCAAAGATGTGCGCTATTTCCAAAACAGCGCAATAGCCTCCCCTTTCCTTAACACCTACGTACCTTAGACGCTGGACATAACATGCCAAACGCGTCTTAGACACCTCCACGACTATTCTCATTCCTGAGCAATGCATGAGCGCGCCGTTCACACCTCAAGAACTCAGCCGAAAACCCCTATGTTCGGTGAAAATGTAGACGGTAAGTCTCATTAGGTGGCAGTTTCCACACTTCACCGAGCAACTTAGCCGTAAAACTACTTGTCAGATGGAAATACCAGACAATATGTCTCCTCATCATGTCTGACAGAGTGAATTCTCACACGTTTATGTTGAGAATCTAGCCCACGAGCGCTGTGTCATGAGAGAAGTATAGACACCTGTCTGCTTTCTGTGTCTGACCAGATGAATATTCACAGTTTTACGTCTACAACGCAATAACCTCCAGAGCCTGACATCTACGTAATAGAATGAGTATCAGTATGAGAAAGAAAAACGGTAAAGTGAGAATGGGAAAGAAAATATTTCTCGCAAACGAACGAATGCGAAAAATACAGGAAAAGGATAAAGAGTGATAATAAAATAGAGGACACGGGTGGAAGAAAGAAGAGAATATAGAAAATTTATTGATCATAATCTCTATGTGACAATGCTCGTCACACATCAATACAGCAGTGGAAAATTCAAACTAAATTACATTTTACTGAATTTTAACTTCACTTCAAACAAAACATCGCCTTCTATCTGACGGGCACAGTGAATAATTGTAAGCTAACCGGTGGATTTTCACTGGAAATGTCATGAAAGTAACTTGAAACATGGGGACGCCGTAATTTTATGTGCTGAAAGGAAACGGTGATCCGCACTTTACCTAGGTGGAATAAAACTCCCTTTTCTTTTTCCGCGACCTAGAGACCTACCAAATTATCCCCATAGGATCTACCGATAGAACAGGATCGACCGGTTGCTAACTCCTGTTCTAGAGGATGTTCCGATGTAATAGTTTGGATACCTTCACATGTTGGCATAGAAGGAAATGAAAAGGCGGATACAGAAGCTAAGAAAAGTAGATCTAACAGAAACCAAATAAATGTGGGGATGAGGAAAACAGAAATTAAAAGCTTAATTAAAAGAATAATAACTGAGGAATGGACAGTAGCGTGGGGTGGAAGCTTGAAGGGCATACATGCATATAAATTGTTCAAGGCTCCAACAAGAACGTGTCAGGTATCTAGAGAACTAAAAATTTCTAGCAATAAGAAACTTCTTAAACGGCAACTAGGAGTGGGCTATTTTAGATTAGAAGAACCATACTGTGCAGAGTGTATTAAAAAATATAATATAGAGTATTTCCTACTAAAATGCAGAAAGTATGAACAACAGAGAAAACCAAAATTAGATTATTTACAGGCGTGCATTTCATCCATAACTGTGGAACAGGTGATGAGATTAAATAGACCTAGAGGATTACACAATTTAGTAAAACAATATACGAGTATTACAAAAACTAAAATTAATATATAAGGATCAATTCCTAGCCATAAAAAACTTCTTCTTAAGCTGAAACTAGGCATGAGCTATTTTAAAAGAGAAGAACCGTACACAGTGGCTAGGAGAACATAATATAGAGCAGGGGTCAGCAACCATTGGATCTTGATCTATCGGTAACTTTTTGTGAATGATTTGGTAGATCCCAAGGAGATGGCAGATTAAAAAAAACAAAGAATATTAAAGTTAATTAAATTTGGGACTAACTGTCTTTCGCTGGCATTTAAAAGCATGGTATTACCTTTATTAAAGGTACTTTTTTCCGCTTTCTCAGAGCAAAGCTGCGAGCTAGTTTACAAGCATTCACATTATTCGTTAACTACATAAGTTAGGAACGTGATGTTTTCTTCGAAGTGAAGTTTCACATTCGGTAACATATAATTTAGTTTCAGTTTTAAATGTAACAGTCGAAATGTTTCCGAGCAGGATTTTGAGGGTGATTTTGTATTGAGCGCATTTCACGCATTTTCACCCCTATTTTCTATGTTGCGTTCATATCGTAAATAAATAAATATTACACACATAAAGGTATGTTTCAGGCACTAGTGAGAAATAAAGAAGTAGAAAACTAGACAACAGAAAACAACAAAAGTTAGTGGCTTACCGGAGAATCGAACCCAGGACCTTCCGAACGGCACCACCGTCTAGCTACGGAAGCGAATCACACTATCCTCCTTACCAAATAGGCACCACATATTGTTTCTACGCCTGTCTGTGTGTAAAATTGTAAGTCCTACATTGAGATTGATTTTCAACCTGACTCTGCTGACATTATTTTGTTAAGGTAGGTCTTTAGAGAGCGTAGTGTTCCTAAAGTGGATTCCGATAGGACCTGAGTAAACTACCCCGCTATAGAGCAATTTCCTACTAAAATGTAGGAAGTATGAACAACCGAGAAAACCAATATTAGATTATTTGCAGGCATGCAATTCATCCATAACTGTAGAACAGGTGTTGAGAATAGATAGACCTAGATAATTGTACAATTTAGTAAAACAGTATGTAACAAGAACACAAATTCATATATAAGGACCAATGATGGTGTAACGGGAAAGTGGGAGTTTAGTGGGAGTTCGTAATGCTTGCTGATGACTGGTGGATTGGGTGTCATCCGAGACACCCCTGGCTTTCCCACCCTCTCCCTTGTTGACAACATGGCAGTTGTGCGAGACTCTGCTTTATTTTGTTTGTTTGTTTTAGTTTTTTTTTTTTAAAGGAGCGCACACACATTCATGCCACAATTTAGCATTTTTTATTTACTCTATTTGGACAGAGCAGATATCTAAGGAATTGAAAATTCCCAGTAACAAGAAACGTCTCATACAACAGCTAGGAAAACGCTATTTCAAAATAGAAGAACCTTACTGTGAAGGGTATCTTCAAGACAATAACATAGAACTATTCTTGTCAAAATGTAAGAGGGTTGAACACATGAGAATCCCAATATTAGATTATTTGCAGGCATCAAAATTACTCATAAAAATAGAAGAGGTGTTAAGAATAGATCGACATAGGAGATCGACTGGTTGCTGACTCCTGCTCTATATAATTTTCTTCTAGCCACTCTGTACAGAAAGGTTCTTCTATTTTAAAATAGCTCATGCCTAGTTTCATCTTATGGCTAGGAATTGATCCTTATAAAACAGTATTTAACAAGAACAAAAGTTTATATATAATAATTGGGAAGGTGAAGGTCTGATGATGTTTGTATAAAACGCATACTTATACCAAATGAAAGTCAAATAAATATCTAACTAACCACACCAGTCCATAACACCCTCCCCCTGTTTTTTATTTTTTGCAGGTATTAGTGTTTCCCTTTTATGTTACGCTTTATCTACTTTTTTGTTAATGTTTGTTTGTTTCTTTATTAATTTTTTTACATGTACTGTAAGCACAATTGGTAATTTTGATTTGCCCTATTTACAATAATTGGACAGAAGATGTTGTGGTGGATTTTGATGTTATGAAATGTTGTTGATATGTTTCCTTATTGTACTGAATGAGGCCAGCTGTGAAGGTCCCTGATTCTAACAAAATTAGGGTTGAGTTATCAGGGTACCTTGCTGCTACCACCTTATGGCCTCAAGCAGACTTATTCTTGACTAGTATGAATGATAGCTACGTTTAATGTCTAGGGATATGCAAGTGTGGTGTGATGGTACTTTAACAATAATACACATCTATACAAACAAGTATTAAGGTCTATGATTAAAGGAAATAACACCTGGGATAAATTTGTACAATTAATAATTTTCTGTATGATTTATTTGGTCCTGAACCTAGTATTCTTCTGGTCAGGACTTTAAAATGAAAGGAATTCAAGATATATACAAAAATGTAAATTTTAGACCCAAAGGGACAAGTGTCCAAACAAATACTGTTAAACTATACTAATAGTGTTACTAAAATTTGTCTATTACTGGTTTCTAACACTGGATGGCGGTTTGGGATTTTATAATCACTCCCAGTCTCTTTAATATACAATGTCACTTTTAAGTTCTCTAGGGAAATAGTTTATTCTTGTTATACAGGGGTGTGCTGGTCTTAAAGCTGATGTAGAGTTAGGGTGCCAGATATTTTACTTATCTGGGCACACTTGAACAGTCTGTAAACTTGGTGTCACACGATTTCGCTATGATAATGGCCAAAAGTAACAGGGTAGACTCTGCAGGTCCCTGTCACTACTGTGCATGAAACGACTTCTCACTGCTTCTCATAGACATCTGGCACCGGACTAGTGCCAGATAAAAAACACAGAAATTCAATGAAAAAAACACAGGTACGTTGAATAGCAGACTCCAGATATACTGCTGGCTGAACTGTGATGCCTATTACTTTAATATATATTTGCTTTAATAAGGCTAATCACTTTTTCCAGAAATACACAACGTCCTGCTCTAGGGACTATCTTCTACAAATGGCGTCAAGCCTTTGAATGTACTCAATAATATGAAATGTTTTGACCAATGGGATCTACTACTAAGATTTTCCATTCATATTTTTAAATCTAAGGTCCAATTTCGGTCCAATGTTAGTGTACTTCTGTCGGTCTGTCCGTCCGAACTTGGCATTCACCAAAAATAAACTTGGTTTTGGCCTAACACTACCAAAAAACATATTCAGTTTGAGCCATCCCATAATTTTTTCTCCCCTTGTCTACCCCTTTCTACATGTACCCTTTCTTGCCTTTTTCAAGGACGCGTCAAAAATGTTACCGTTAGTGCAAGTCCAAACGAGCATGTGTTGGTCTGTCTGTACGAACAAATGCAGTCTTTTGTCCATAACTTTATTTCTATCTGTCGGATTTTTTATTCGAAAGCATATTACACATCAGGACAAGACCAGCTCTAAGACTAGCTAACATTTATGATCTTAAACCTATTAATAAAGAATTCAATATATTTTCCATTTTGGTGTTCGTTGTTTTCTAAGTCTCAACTACTTGAATGTTATAAAAATCATCGCAGATCTTAAATTGGCGGATTATTTTTAAATTTTAAAGCTCGCGACATCGTCTCGCACTGTCGGCCTGAGTAGCTAATTCAAACTTCTAACACTTCAACACTTGACAAGCCGGGAGCATCTGTCCGCTCTCTCAATCTTATGCGTTCGTGTGTTTTATTCTTACTATCTTTCCTGGAATAACTAAGCTTGTCTTTTTTCAAAATTTTATCGTTAACCCTTGACGGTCGGGTTACAAAGTCCAATACTACTAGCGCTGCAATAAGGTTTTTGACTACGTTCTATCCTACCTAAATCAATGCGTTTTCTGGCGCAGGGAAGAAGACGCGTTACAACTTTACTAATTCTATACATATTATTATGACTTTATTACATATAATTAATGATTTTATCGCTGTATCAATGTACTTCATCACAGATGTGATGCCACATTCTCGTATAGACAATTCATATTATTTGAAATTGAAAACAATTAGTATATATATATATGGAGTGGAGGGTTATGAAGAAGATATATATATATATATATATATATATATATATATATATATATATATATATATATATATATATATATATATATATATATATATATATATATATATATATATATATATATATATATATATATATATATATGCGGCGAGCTGGAGAGTTACAGAGAAGGAAATGTCGAAATTGTCCTCTTTTCACACAACATGCCTAAGAAAAATTCTCCGAATCTTTTGGCCGAATACCATCACCAACCAAGATCTGCTTACTCGAGGCAAGCAAGAGGACATGCACACCATCATAGCTGGCAGACGCTAGAGCTGGGTTGGTGTTACCGCTACGTAGGTAAGTGGTGCAGGAAGACAATGTTAATATCTTTCGCTGATGAAGGCAATCAGCTTGTGGTCGGACTTACAGGTGGCCGACAGATGTGTAAATATATATACGCGAATGTGTATAGGTTCTTTAAGTGTCTATGATACAGTCACTCACACCACAGCAACGTACGGTCAAACATAGACCAACGGGTAAGATTAGTATTCGTATCCAATTCACACTACATGGTTTATTCACACAGTAACATCGACATCAGGAACGGCACACTTCACAGCTTACAGTTCACGGCAAATCATGACACATCAGGTAAGCAAAAATATCCGTAGGTAATTGAATGCATAATCCAAAGGTATATAATCATCGATGACAGTTCATTACAGATCATCAGACATCAGTAAGAAAATTCATACGACTCAGTTATTGGTACAAAAATTCCAAGCACAAAAGCTGTGGAGCACAGCAGCTCATAATCATAAACATCATGGCAAAATATCCATTCAAGAAAGGGACTGCATACGTCGCAGTTTACAATAATCTAGCCTGAATCAACATACTCCAAGGCCTGGATAATACGTCTCCTGGGAGAAAGAACATTCCCTTTTATAATCTATCTAACTTCAAAATCCATCGTTGGAGATAGGAATATATAATGGCCTACCATCCATGGCCTGAACATATCTTCAAAATATCTTAAATTCTCCCTTTCACAAAAATATATTGGAACACACTAACGAGATGGGGAAAAACGACCCTCTCGGAGCTCTGCTCGAAAAACACTGTCACGAAAAATCAATGGCTCAAAACAGCTCAGTACAAATTCATTCAAGCGCAAACTCGCAGCTTGAGATGTGAGCTGAATTCATCCGCCTTTCCCCCAAAACTAATTTATAGAACGTTCGACCAGTTTCTTTATCCTATCTTTAAAAAAACAAACTAACAGCTAGTCAAAAGAGCTGTGTTCAACAATTACTGAGCATACAGCTCTCAACTAAGAAATTCTCTCATCACGCAGAGCGTGTTTACAAGCGTGTACAAAAAATCCGACCCGTACATTCAAGTCTTTAACACTTAACTCCCCTTAATAAGAAATATGACTTAACAGTTGGCCATGTCCTCAGAAGAGACCCCGATGCCATCAAAAGAACAGCTATGCTATGGACCCCTGAAGGAAAACGAAAGAGAGGCCGACCAAATACAACTTGGCGGAGGACTGTGGAGGCTGAGATGCAAAGAATGAACCAGAGTTGGGGCACTGTACGAAGGATGGCCGCCGACCGAGCAAACTGGAATCAATTTGTTGTTTGCCCTACAAGACGCCACCAGGCATAATGGCCACTGACTGCTTTGACGGTCGGCGGCTAAGGATCAAAGAAAGAAGAAAAAGAATATATATATATATATATATATATATATATATATATATATATATATATATATATATATATATATATATATATATATATACATACATACTGTTAAGTCCTTTTTATACGTGGGAGTTAAGTGTGTGAGACTTAACATGCTAGTCTCTTTTTGATAAGACGCACATGTGAGCACATATGAAATAAACATATATTTTAAAGTTATGCGCACTTCTCTGCATCATCTTTGAATGCAGATGACGCACGTTTGGTCGCGTTGATTTATTGCTACACAAATCATACACTTGAGGCTTGTTAAAATATTAATCGTCCAAAATGGACGTACTTTGGCGTTCTTGCTCTAATGAAATGGGAGGACGTGCAAGTTAATATATTTGTGATTCTGAATTATAAGGAAACATCCTTTGAAGTATCTCCTTCCAGATATACATATTTAGCCAGAATAATGGCTCGTCCTTCGTTGTCTCCTGCCTCAAGAGACTTATAGCCCTACGTGTTACGGCAGAACTTCCATTGTGTCTGTGTCGACCAATGGCTAGTGTGTCCCTCTGATACTAGGAGCGGGATTGTAAATTGAAGTAATATAAATTCTATTCGAATCGATGAAATCTTCGAATCGGTCAAGATGTTGACCATAGTATTATAACGACCTGTGTTCTCAACCAGAGTTCATGTCAACATACATTTTTTAACTATGTCTGTTGCTACTACATGAATAATATATATATAAAAAATGTTCCTGCTACGTGTCCTTTGATGCCACGTCATTTATGCCTGATGTCATTTTATTTAATCGTAAATAAAACGGTCGTGTCATTGAAGTCTACAATGGATCCAGTCTTCACTGCTTACTCGTTCGTCAACCTTAAGACCCAGCTGACATAGTTAACGTTTTATATTGCCACCTTCGGCCCTTGCATTGTGACACTATCTCAATGACATTCACGTTATTATTAAACAAAATCGGCTAGGGACTATAAGCCCGATAATACTAGTACCATACAATAAAAGTAGTAACCAGAGATAAAGTCAGCGTCCCAACAGTTGGTGTGCCAGTCAAAGGGGAAAAGAAATTCTTTCTTAATCAAGAACCTATGCAGCAATGGCAAGTTGATTCAAGTCACCACCTTCAGGGTACAAAATTTTCCTTGCAAGTTCACGTAACGGCTGACCTCGTCGACCTCCAACGATCCAGTCATCAGTACCTACAGTGAGAATTTACTCTGGACTGCAGCATGTTAGTTATGGCTCACCTTATAACAACCGAGACCCATCATCGCTGATCTTGCGGGATTTTCTTTTACAGATAAGTGGTCTTAATTTTTATACTCTGTACCACTATCATATGTGTTGCGTGAGCCTATCTTAATATGTCCACAGTTTTCTTTCTTATATTAGTGTTCTATGTTCCATGTTTTATGCGGGCGGTTAGAAAGGAACTTTGAATCTGCTTATACCTCCACGGACGGTCGGAGATTCAAGGTCGTGTCTATAGGGCTAAATTGTTAATCTCATTTGAGCGGTAAGTCCCAGCTTGAGGTAACCTCGCTGAAGCATTCTGTCCGCCATATGATTTTTTCGATCATTCACGTTAGTTGTGACGTTTCGTCTATCACTATTGTCATGCATTGTTGTTTATTTCCATTCTCCTTATTTTTGTAACAGTCTGTTTGTGCTTGTTAATCTCAATCTTGCTATCTTTAATTTTTATACAAAATTTCTATTTATACCCTGTGTTGTTTCTTGTCTTGTCACTTTTCTCGCAGTGTCATTGCATTCTTTGCAATATTTTGCCTTTAGTTTTACTTTATAGTTCTTTTGATTCCTGCGAACGTTTTCATTTGTTCCTGGGTATCTTGTCTTTGTATCGGTTGTTCTCATTATCTTCATCATGTATTTCTTGTCTGTGCTATTTTAACTAATGTATAAATGCATAATTTAATGATTAGTTACTAATAATTTTGATATTTTAGTAATTCCGGTGATTATAGGAATTGGATTACAGGTTCTATGGACATAGAACTTGTCACTCATTAATTAAGGGAACATTTCTTTTCATTACTCACTATATATTTCGACTAAGTAAGTCACATTATTAATTAAAATGGCTACACTAGATTACTTTGTCGAGCAGGGCAAAGCTTTTGGTTATAAAGGTGAAGTGTTGAGGGAGTTTGCCATGACTGAGTTGGCTAAAGCAGAAGTAAAATTACAGGAACAGGAAGCTAAAGAGGAGAAAAGAAGAGAATTAGAGGAGAAAAAAGCTGAAAAAAGGCGTCTTGAAGAATTAGAGGAGAAAAGGATAATGATGGAATAGGAAGAGAAGAGACTTATTGCAGAAGAGAGAAAAATGCAATTTGATAGAGAGATGGAGGAGAAGAAGGTTTTGACATTGGCACATGAAAAGGAAATGATGCTTCTACATTTGGAGGAATTAAAATTAAGTGGTCAAAATGTAAATAATAGTAATTCAAATACTACAAATTCCTCAGGTAAAAATAACGGTAATGATAAATTTAAATTGCCAATATTTAACCCAAGTTTTGATGACATTGCATGCTTCTTTTCACGCTATGAAAGTGTATGTGAAGCACATACGTTAGACAAATCACGATGGTGTGCTAAACTTATGGAATTTTTAGCTGAAGAGCCTTTGACTGCTATAACAACAATGGATGAAACTCTGCGACACAACTATGATGCTGTCAGAGCTGCTCTACTTAGGAAATATCAACTTAATGAGGACGGATATCGTCTCCGTTTCAAATCTTTACTACCAGAAACTGGAAAGGATTTAGCTGAGTTCATAGCCAAAATACGCCTCACATTTAATAGGTGGATGGAACTCTCGAAGATTGAACATACATATGAAGCCATTGTAGATTTAATACTTCGCGATAAAGTAATGACTTCAGTCAATGCGTCATTCCTTTCTTTTTTACATGAACGGAAACCTACAAATTTAAAGGATATGGAACAATTCTGTTTACAATTTGTAACTGCACATCCAAATATGACTTTCAGCCATTCTCACGTCAAAGACGGGTTACCTGTGGCCTCCGCTATGTCGCACGGAAATAACTTTCGCGCTCGATCTCAGAGTACTGATCATAACTTTAGAAAGGGGGACTATAAGAATTTCGATTCATACAAAGGTAGACAATTCCGTGATAATTCTCCAGCACAACAAAACTGGAGGCAATCTAATATGCCACAGGATTTTAACAGATCTAATTCGGGAAATTTTAGAAGAAGTAGTTACATATAGGGATTGGTAATCACGAGCTAGTTTTCCTCATAACCAAAATAATTCTTCAAACATATATTTTGGTCAGAGTGAAAATAATTTCCACGTTAATTCACATTGTGGTTCAAATCGGAATAATGATCCAAATAGGGGACATAACAATAACCATTTTAGGAATAATAGTCAAAATCAATCTAGATGTAGAGATAGATCATCAGACAATAGATCACATCGCCATGCTAATTCAGCTCAGCATGATCTTCAAACAAATTTAGATCAGGATGCAGTTGTTAATGTTCATAATGCATCCTCATGTTCTCTCGATTTTGAGCAGGCTTCTCGTTGTGGAGAGTGCACAACATTATTTCAGCCAAAGGCGATTACTACTCTGAGTTGCGGCCATATGTTGCCAAGCCTCCCTGCGATGTCTACCGTGTCCGCCATGTCAGCATCTACCCATGATGAAACAGAATCTCTCGCTTTGCACAAGGGATTTGAGAACAAAATTCCCGTGTCAGTTCTTTTTGATTCAGGTTGTTCCACGGTCGGGATTAGACAATCCTTGGTTCACCCGTCATGTGCGACAAGTAAAAGGGTTAAATGCATTACATTAGGTGGTACAGTTGAGACATTTCCAACTGCCATCATACACGTTTCTACGCCATTGTTTACAGGTAATATCCATGCTTGTATTCTACCGTCACCAGTCACTGATTTGATTCTCGGTCGTATCCATGGGGTTAAAGAGTACTCCACAATTAGGTTGCTATTTGGTAAAAGCAACACATACATTCTGCTTATGCAGTTACGACTAGAGCACAAGCTCAGGATCTTTTACAGGTTACACCTACCATAACTTCTGACTTAAATGATAATAATAATAATGTTAACTCTATTATGTCACATGAGTCTTTTATTGAGCTCCAACAAAATGGTTCATCATTACGGAAATTATTTTTTTTGGCTAAAAATAGTGACACTAATATTGAGAGGCACCTTAAACATTGGTTCTTACTTGAGAATGGAGTACTTGTTAGAATGGTACGTGATTCTACTTTATCCGTACGATCTTAAATTTTGGTACCTACAGACATGAGAGTACGTATTTTACGACATGCCCACGACTCTCAGTGTGCGGGTCATTTGGGTTTCTCGCGCACTAAATCTAGAGTGCTTTCTTCTTTTTTTTGGCCAGGGATGTGAATATATATTGTCGCTCTTGTACGACATGTCAAGAGGTTAAGGTACGTGGTCCACGCCATGCAGCTCCTATTCAAGCTGCCGACATTCCTATCCGCCCTTTTAAGAAGATAGCTATTGACATTATCTGCCAATTATCTGTCAAATCTGCCAGGGGACACCAATATTTTCTTACATGTATTGACATGTGTACTCGATGGCCTGAGGATATACCACTTAAAAGCATTTCATCTGCTCTATGGCTGATTTTTTCTCGTTTAGGTTTTCCTAAAAAACATTTTATCTGATCATGGTACAAAATTTGTGTCTGATTCAATGTCTCAAGTAATGTCCATGCTACGCATTGACAGGTCTCTTAGTAGTATATTCTACGCCATGTCAAATGGTTTAGTTGAGCATCAAAATAGGACACTTAAGCAACTACTTAGTAAGATAACTGATGATTATCCTCAAGAATGGGACAGGGTCTTACCCGCTGCACTGTTCGCTTATCGCGAGGTGAAAAATGAACATACTGGTTTTTCCCCGTTCGAGCTTATTTTTGGTGCACAACCTCGTGGTCCCATGTCGTTACTTCACGACCTACTCACTGCCGATGACATTACTGATGACACCATATCTTCTTATGAATATGTCGTCACTTTGCGACAGAGAATTATTGACGCATGTAGATTGGCTACCTCATCGTCCGAGTCCACCAAAGAGAAAGCACGAATAGATGTGAATAGATATCGTCGTCTTCGACAGCTTTCTCCTGGTGATGAGGACTGTGTTTTACTTCCTCGCAAAGACAATCGTCTACTTATTGCCTGGAAAGGCCCTTTCAAAATAGTATCAAGAATCTCTGATGACGATTACATAAAACTTTCCATATTAACATGTTGAAAGAATTTCACGCCCGTCCAGACTATCTTCAGTCTGTTTTTCAAGCAACAGACGACCCTCCTTGTCGTCTTCATCGTTATGCATCTTTATTTGTCATTCAAGAAAAGGAAACTACTTTTTCTGATGTGCCTCTCCCTCTTCCAGTTGTACCATTGCATAGTTGCATTCAACGAAAAATTGGACAGATGTCACTATTTCTACTGATCTTTCTAAGGAAAGACAACATCAAGTCTCTTCATTGTTACAATCCTTTCAGGATGTTCTTACTGACATTCCTGGTCGTACTTCTGTCATCACTCATGACATAATACTGACTGATGACAAACCTATTCGTGTACGCCCCTATCCAATCCCTCTTCCCTTTCAAGCTAAGGTGGAAAAAGAATTGGATGATATGTTACGTCTTAACATAATTGAACCTTCAATGTCGCCATACTCTGTTTCTATGGTCATCGTTAAGAAGAAGGATAATAACATTCGTATTTGTGTTGACTATCGTAAATTGAATCAAGTCTCGATGTTCGATGCTGAACCTATGCCCCTGTTGGAGGATTTACTTATTACACTTTCTACGTCAATATTTTTCATAAAACTCGATTTATTAAAAGGCTATTGGCAAGTGCCTCTTACAGAGCACGCCAAACCTCTCACTGCCTTCTCTACCCCTCGAGGTCTGTTCCAATGGAACTTTATGCCTTTTGGACTTGTTAACGCTCCTGCTACTTTCGTACGCATGATGCGTCGTATCCTATCTCATCGTGATGATGTGATTGCATATCTCGATGATATTTGTCTTTTTAGCAACTCTTGGGATGATCATTTTAGTGGTTTATGTTCGTTGCTATCCACCCTTCGTTCTCACAACTTGACGGCTAAACCGTCTAAACGCCACGTTTTTTTTTCAGTGAGATCTCTTTTTTGGGTCGGTCATGGTCTATTACATACTGAAGACCATAATATTTCTAAGATACTTAATATCACTGCTCCTAAGACTAAGAAACAAGTTCGCAGTCTCCTAGGGCTAATTCAATTCTATGGACGTTTCATTCATCATTTATCTACTATCACTGCGTGTCTTTCTGGATTATTAAAGAATGGTTCACCAAACTTGATTCGGTGGTCCCCAGAGTGCCAGACCACATTAGATAATATTAAATCATTGTTTTCATCTGCACCTATTTTGCGATTGCCAAACCCAGATATCCCATTTATTCTTCGCAGTGATGCTTCAATGATGGGTGTCGGGGCGTCTTTGATGCAAATTTATGATGGAACTCTACACCTGGCGATGTATGTGTCCAGAAAATTAACTTCATCAATAAGAAACTACTCTGTACTGGACAAAGAACTTTTAGCCATGGTCTGGTCCATCCTGAAATTACAGCGATTTTTGCTCGGCGCACATTTTTTCGTGGAAACTGATCAACGTGCCCTTGCGGCTCTTCAAAATAAAGACCCTAAGAGTTCAAGATCAACCCGCTACGCTATAGCGCTACAATCGTTCCATTTTACAATACGCGCAATTCCAGGTTCTGAGAATGTGATGGCTGATCTCTTGTCACGTTGCCCGCAGGATTCGGTCGAGCCTCTGCTACCCTCAGTTTGCGACACCTCTACGTAACTCATTCATTACTGCAAATGATTGCTTGCGTGATGTAACGCCACGTGCTACAATGCGTTTTGCATTCATAATCTAACTGTTGACTATAAAGTTACATTCTTCGCACCATTTTTGTACACATTTTTTTGGGGTGCTTTTCATTTCACTTAACTATCGGTAACTGTGTTGGTGCAACACTAACTATTGTGCTAGTTTACTTCTATTCCTATGGTAAAATGGATTGACATAACCTGAACGTATTTAAAAGAAGAATAATTTCAAGACATTTAACTTTCATAGATAACCATGTGTTGCACTCACTTTGTGCGAGTTTAAGACAATCTTCTTTAACGACTTGGTGATTTCTTGACACTTTTAATACATTTAGATGTAGATTACTTAGTAACATTTTAATATTCCGTAAAGCCGTGAGACATTTATGACATTCATGTTAACTTAATTAGTTTAGTATTCTAGATACACTATTACATATCACCATAATTATTTTATAACCGCGCATCATCTGCACTTAATATTTTTTGGCACATAGATGCCATTCATGTGACCATTATGGCATATTTGCTGTGCAGCTAATCTTGCCTACACATCTTTTGGACTGTGTTGTTTCCTTCGAGTATGTTGTTTTGCGCATTGATTTTAGTTCATTATTTCTTTCTCTTACATATCCGCATACATATATTACTTAATTTAATTATGTTCTTTGATTCACATTTTTTTCTTTTATCATCTTGTTTGATTACAGTCACAAGTTCTTTTCATTCTTCACTACTATTATTTCATTATCTCATTTCATTTGCAACTTCTTAATTTGAATTTTGTACAATTTTGGTACATTGTGTGTCATTTATCTTGTTTGAGTTTTCAACACCTCTTCCCACTTATTAATTTCTTCAAATGACTTAACATTAATTTTGTTTGATTGATGATATTAAAATGGACTCTGATTGACTTCTCCGGTATATATATATATATATATATATATATATATATATATATATATATATATATATATATATATATATATATATATATATATATATATATATATATATGTGTGATGGGCCCGGGAAGACGCCCCTGAGGCCCCACCCCCACTTTAGTTCAAGGCATGTTTGTCCCCCACATATTTTCGTTGTGCGCGAAGCATGCTGGGATGTGAAAATTCTAACGAGATAGAAAATATATTAATTAGGCCACAATAACGCCTAAATATTAATTGTGGTGTATAGTTGTGAGTTATATTTGAGATTCGTGTGTTATATTAAATAGCTGTAAGTTTTATTTGTGTTTTCGCTATTCCTAAGCGATAATCGCGAGTGTTATTTAAGTAGCGCGATTACGGCGCGAGCGGAGTAAGTGAGTGTTTAGGCTTAGCAGTCTATAAAAAGCGTGCGGTAGCCAGCAGCGACCTTTCCTAGTATTAGCCCAGCCGAGAGAAACAAACGAGGCGAGGCGACCAGTGAAAAGGTAGCAGATGGACCAGAGCACGTAAGCTGTAAGTCTTAGCGCATTTTTGTATAGAATTTAGCATTCGTGCAGTTTTCTATAAGTCTGAATCAGCACGTGAGTTAATTTAAATTAGCTTTAGTATTCTGTAGTTTTATTATTAGTATTCAGCGTGTCTGTTCTAATGTTTAAATGAAAAAGTGAATGTGTTTCCAGGACCTGATAATTTAGTCTTAAAATATAATTGAGTGGAGATAATGTGCGGGTAGATTTCACTAATGCTAAGTCCAGATTGCGGCTGTAAGAGCGATTATTTCATTCATCAGAAAGGCAAATTTAGTAGGAAACTATTTCGTACATGAAACTGGACAGAGAAGCGATTTTTTACTTTAATTTAGATGATAACATATTATATTAGATAATATCAAGATGGCGGCCACGTGGTCATGAAAAGCGGCGCAAGGAGTCTGCATTTAACACTCTTAGTTATCACTTAATGTTACGCCATGTGGCACGTTGTGTATTTAGTCCCAGTTTGGTTTAAGTCGAGAATAATTATATTGTATTCTTTAGTGTATTTCACGTTTATTGATAATTCTACTGTATATTTAATGGGTTACTGTGAGGTGAGAATATGTATTTAGATTTCTGGAGAGCGCGAGGCCACTCCTTTGTTGAGACATGTGTTTCTCTGGTTGCTCCCGGCGGAGCATGGAAACACCAATGTGGCTGGTGTCTATCACAAGCCGACAAGAAGCATTTTTATGCTATGGCAGTGATTTGTTTCGGTAACGATGTGTTTCGTGTGATGAGATTCTCAGTCGCACCAGTCGTCACATACGACATGCTTCAGAATGCAGTAACGAATATTGAGATAGATCAGTTACGAGGTAGTAGCTTATTCTCATTACTGAGAGTATTTGTTGTACATACAGTTGAATATTATTCTATGTCCATTTTATGATTATTTAATTATGGTTATGTGAGGAATGGTTGTGAGAGCACGTGGGCTCACTTCAAGGTAAATATTTCTCTTCTCCGCTCCTGAGGGAGCATGGGGCCAACAGTGTGGTTTGCCTCCATATTAAGTATTCATATGCTAGGGCAGTAGTGTTTCGGTAGCAATCTGTGTTACATGGTGAGATTGCCAGCCCCACGCACAACACCTTACTAGTCGCATTGGATGACACACATGAGTGTGTGTGTGTGTGATAGTTGAGTGTGTCAGGTGGCGGCGTAGGACAGTTTGACAGGTGAGAGCGTGGTGTTTCTCATTCAGTATTATATTATGATTTTAACTATTCTGTGCTTTGTTTGCTTCTTCAGATTAGCATCGGGCACTGTTGGGTGTTTGTTGGGTTTTGTGATGTTCGCTAGTTTATTTGTTTAATGTTTGCTTTGTCACTGAATGGGCTGTAAAAATAAATATAGCCCCTGCCTCTAGAATCAAGAGTTTTATTGTTGTTCGGGTCGGTGCGAGTGTGACAAGAGAGTGATATCACACATCACAACATAATCATCATCATTATCTCGCCCACCCTACCACACATACATATATATATATATATATATATATATATATATATATATATATATATATATATACATATATATATATATATATATATATATGCTTTTTTGTCTCCGGGGGGTGATGTATATTGTTAAGTCCTTTTTTATACGTGGGAGTTAAGTGTTTGAGACTTCACATGCTAGTCTCTTTTTGATAAGACGCACATGTGAGCACATATGAAATAAACATATATTTTAAATAGTTATGCGCACTTCTCTGCATCATCTTTGAATGCAGATGACGCACGTTTGGTTGCGTTGATTTATTGCTACACAAATCATACACTTGAGGCTTGTTGAAATATTAATCATCCAAGACGGACGTACTTTGGCGTTCTTGCCCTAATGAAATGGGAGGACGTGCAAGTTAATATATTTATGATTCTGAATTATAAGGAAACATATCCTTTGAAGTATCTCCTTCCAGATATACATATTTAGCCAGAATAATGGCTCGTCCTTCGTTGTCTCCTGCCTCAAGAGACGTATAGTCCTACGTGTCACGGCAGAACTTCCATTGTGTCTGCATCGACCAATGGCTAGTGTGTCCCTCTGATACTAGGAGCGGGATTGTAAATTGAAGTAAAATAAATTCTATTCGAATCGATGAAATCTTCGAATCGGTCAAGATGTTGACCATATTATTACAACGGCAGGTGTTCTCAACCAGAGGTCATGTCAACATACATTTTTTAACTATGTCTGTTGCTACTACATGATTAATACATATATATGAAATGTTCCTGCTACGTGTCATTTGATGCCACGTCATTTATGCCTGATTTCATTTTATTTAATCGTAAATAAAACTGTCGTGTCATTGAAGTTTACAATGGATCCAGTCTTCACTGCTTACTCGTTGGTCAACCTTAAGACCCAACTGACATAGTTAACGTTTTATATTGCCACCTTTGGCCCATGCATTGCGACACTATCTCAATGACATTCGAGTTATTATTAAACAAAATCGGCTAGGGACTATAAGCCCGATAATACTACTACCATACAATAAAGGTAGTAACCAGAAATAAAGTCAGCGTCGCAACACATTCATATATATATATATATACATATATATACATATATATACATATATATATATATATATGCATACATATATATATATATATATATTTATATATATATATATATATATATATATATATATATATATATATATATATATATATATATATATATATATATATATAGGTGGCGCTGGCTATTGCACGCCACATAATCATTAACACGAATGTTTTCTGGTAGTACTTGAAATGTTCATGGAATATATTAATGCCTGCTGGAAGAATAATGTTATATTGTTGATTCGTGGCGTCAAATAAATATGGAGAAATATAGTGGGACTTGCTACTTGATATTATTAGCATTATGTTGGCGATTTGGAAAGCTTTTATTTGGTTGGTATGGCAAGTTGTTTGAACCCGTGGTAACAATCAATTATACCCTAGACAACGTGCTGGACTGAACTATATAATTTACAATGCCACAGATATGGGAGGCTCGGTCCGTTGTTAGACTTTGTTTTGTGCTGTGAACATTACTTCTGCAGAAACTATTACAGAAAGATATACTGCCACATAATATAAATAATGGAGTTGCGGCGGAAAGGTCTGTCTTCGCTACACTGTGCGAGGTTTTTTTCTGGAAGGTCATGCCCTGACCTTGGACCGTTATTGATGACTGACAGATAACACTCAGTACACAACAAAGTCGTGCATGCTAATTCAAGACTCGAGATGCATTACAAATCTCACGATTATCGCTATTACGAGTAAATGAAGCTGGATCATGTACTTTGCAGGTTATTTGCATTATTTCGGTGCCAGGATACCGTGAAACGGTGTGACGAACAGTATGGATCCGACAAGGTCACCCCAACGTACTTTTTTCTCGGAGTTCCAGTAATCTCATCTCCTAACGTTTCCAGAAGAAATATCTGTCATGGATACTTTAAATCGATAACTTCTTTGTAACATTGCGTTTAAACCGAAGATCACTGTCATCTGACGTACTATTTAGTCAAACTCTGATTGTATGTTTTACAATGGCGTTTAATGATTTCGATGACAAGTTATTTCCATAGCTACGTTATCCATCCTGTATCTCATGTTGTTACTACGAGGAATGATGCATTGGGGCTGCAGCGAGGATTGGCTGTTCGTGCTTTATTAAGATAAGTGCATGCATGTTGTGCAATGTTTTGGATTTCGGTCTTACAACTGTCGGGCATATCTCATTTCTTTTTATGTTTCATGTTTCTTATCTGTTTCTCTCGTGGGTGGCTGGCAGGAACGATTTTTGAATCTTATCGTCAGATATATTCAAGGGTCGTCGTTCTATAGGGCGTGATTATAATAGTCTCTTTCAGGGATTCAGCATTTAGTACTGTAGAATATTTCTCTCTGACTGAGATTATTATTTTCTTATTCGTTAGCCGTGTTGTTCAGTAACACCGTGGTTTGAAAATTTTGTTTAGTTTCGTAGGATTATGTTCGTTTTGCGTTATTCTCCTCTGACTATCTTTTTTTAATATTCACAGTTGTTATTTGTAAGTACATTTCGTCCAGTTTTGTCTATTTACAGTGGAAACACTTGTTTCATTTTATTGCTATTATTTAGTGCTATTTACACATTGTCTTTTCCTTATTTGTTTCCACTTCTGTATCTAGCTTTTTGTTTGTTCTCGTACTTTGACATTCATTTATTCAGGCATACATTAGATAGTATCGTAGTAAGTACTCATTAGTGATACGCTACAACTAATTCAGGTCACTTACGACTAAGTAATAGACAGATTTCATATTGGTTATATATTATAAAGTCACCTTGTTATATGATGGCTGACTTTGTAAAAATTAAGACACAAATTGCGAGACGTGGCAAGGATCTTGGGTTCTCAGGCAATGCTCTTATCGCATATATAAATACTGAGATAGAAATTGTTAAAGAAAGAGAAAAGGAAGAAAGAGACAGAGAAGAGACAAGAAAGAAGGAAGAAAGAAAAAGAGAAAGAGAAAAGGAAGAACAAAACAGAAACGAAAGAATTCGTTAAGCAGAAATTGCTGCTGACCAGGCAAAATTTGAGAGTGAAAAAGCAGTTGAGGTACGTTTGCAAATCCAAGTAACTAAGGAATCTGGTAGCGGTGGATCATCAGGTAAGGGTACTACCCCTCGTGTTAAGTTACATTTACCTCTTTTCACACCACCTCACGACGACATAGGGTTCTACCTGGAAAGATTTGAGGCACGAGTATCCACTTTAAACATTCAGAAGAGTTTATGGTCGGATAAATTTATGGAACCTTTGTCTGGTGATGCTTTACGCATTTACCTTGAAATAGATAATGATAAAAGACAGGTTTATGATGAGGTAAAGAAAGTATTTTGCGTACATATGGTTTAGACGAAGAAGGTTACAGACAACAATTTAAATCAATGTTACCAATTGAAGGTAAAGATTTTGAAGTTTTTGTATTCGTAGTGAAAATCTGTTTCAATAGATGGATCAGTCAGTCTAACATTACAAAGTCTTTTGAGAACTTATTTGACCTCATATTAAGAGACAAAATCTTGTCTTCTTGTAACTCTGCAATCGTCGCTTTCATCCAGGAGCGTAAACCAATGAATGTAATTGAGTTGGAAAGGTTAGGTCAACAATTTTGTGTCGCACATCCTCTTATCTTTGAGTAGGTCAAAAGTAATGGATACTTTACCTGCTTGTGCAGTGACTCATGTACACGATAGGTCACGCACACGTAGCATGGACAGACGATATCAGGAAGATAATCATAATTCGTTCCAAGGTCGCTATAATTTTCGTCGTTCTCCCTCACGTGGTGGGGAGAGACGTAACTTCAATTACCGTAGTAAAGATACTTGGCGGTGCAATAACCATAATACTTATGATAATTCATATAACAATTCCAATTTCTCACCATCTTCCCGTGGTAATCGAGATTTCAGGGGCAAAAGGGGTTTAATTTTCCCCTGACCAAATCTAGGATCGGCGAAGAACTCAATTATCTAGAAGTCAAAGCCGCGTAAGCTCACAGGTGAATGCTTGCCAAATTGATGATGCTATTGTCAGTAATTCTAATTATGAGGCAAACAATCACGCTAAAGCCTGTTGTGTTGATTTGGATAATAGTGCTAATTGTTCAGAATGCATGAAATTGTATCAGCCTGGCGCCACATCTCGATTAAGATGTGGATTTGCTTTACCAGTGCTGGCAGCACACGATGGCGTTGATTCGCTGATGTTTCACAAGGGGTTTGTTTTTGATAGACCGGTTTCGGTCTTACGAGACACGGTTATACCACCTTAGGAGTGAAGAAATCTTTGATTTCTCCTTCGTGCTTCACGGGTACATAAGTCCAGTGCATAACGTTTGGTGGCACTATAGAGTGTTATCTTTTGGCGGATGTGTTGATTGACACTCCATTTTTTTCGGGCAAGGTCAGAGTTTGTGCTCTTGATCAGCCTTGCTGTGAATTGATTTTGGGTAACATAAAAGGTATCAAAGATTTCTCTCATCAGGATATACGTACATGGGAGATTGCACATCCTTCATTTTCTAATGTAGTTACTACCAAAGCACAACAGGCTACAGAAACAAATGAATTCAATTATGTACACAATGCACTAAGTATTCCTACGTACCATGACATTAACCGAACAGTAGTTATTAAACATCAGGATGAGGCTTCGTTGGGACTCTTGGTTACGAGTGCCACTGCTAATACTTTTAAACAGGCTCATGCGATCCCAAAGAATGAGTCTGAGATTCCAAGTTACACCGTAAAGTAGACAAGTTATTAAACATAGTTCCAATAAATTAAAGATAGGAACTACTGATGAGTGTGACTGTGGCACCGATAAAATGACTGCCGAACATCTGCTTCAAAGGTGCCCAACATATGAGGAACAGAGAAAACGCATATGGCCATCACCAGTACCATTCCTGGAGAAAATCTACGGAGATATCAACAGCCTCAGGCTGACCACTGCTTTCTTTGAACTTATTCAAGTTGACATCTGAGGGCGAACGAAGAAGAAGAAGAAGACATAGTTCGGGAGACCAAAGTGTTGTCTTACAGTAACAGGGCTGCTTCACAACATGTCGGCAACGCCAAAGGTTTTGTCAACCTGTCAAAACATAATGACAAAGTGGAAGGGTCCTTTCGGGGAAAGTACAACTTTTCTCGTCATCATTCTCCAACCAGTAGTTTTTCTCCAAAGTACAAAAACCTTTATGAGAACTATGCTTGGCGACGACATGCTAGTAGGATGGATTTGACAGATCGTTGCCTGTCTAATAAGATAAAAGACATGAGCGCACTGTCGTGTGTCATAAAAGTGCAGGTAATGGTGACACGCGCTTGACATACAAGAAAGCTGATATGATGCATGATAATACAAATGTTGTAGATCAGGCTAAACGTGTTGATAAGTTAGGGACGACATGCAAAACAATTGCACACTCTGTTAACATCCAAAACAATAATACATGTTTGAATGAAACTGAGGTGCTTCCTTCTAATTCAGCTAGGGTTGCGCATCATTCTCGCTCACTGTTTCTTAATCGAGTTTCTGTGCGTGGTGATGTGACTCACACACCCGCACCGGTCAGGTGCGGAATGTACCACACCGCACAACCTGGTGCGAACGTGCATATTTTATACTCACGGCTGATGCTGTTTGTACGCATCTTTTCCTGTGCGTAATTATATGCGCATTTGTTTATTTTTGTAATGATCTCGATGCGCACGAAGCTATCACTCACGAATGGGGTTTCTTGTCTGTACTATTATATAGATGTTAGATTGGTGCACGATTCAGCACCACACATAACATAGCTGCGCTTCGTGTTACATCCTTCCGGATGTTGACTTCATATATTCAGCTGTATATTCTGGTGAGTCATTTTTATTACTTCTTCTGCGTTGAGCTCATACTTTCGTAGTCATTCTTTTCTTTACATCTTCCATAGTGGGATGGACGTCACTTCCATAATCCAAATTGGTGTCCTTGAAATTTCGTTTCTGGGACAAAGAATAGGCAGACATATGATAAAACCTGATGACTCTACTCTAAAAAGGATCTTGGATCTTGCTGTTTGTCGTATATTTTAGATAGGTTAGAAGATAGTTATGGTCCCGTCTGAGCAGAGGTGAAAGTGGTAAATATGTGAGAATAAAGGTGTAAGAGATTTCACGAGTGATTAGTTAAGGAGAAGATTAGTCTCTGGACTGAATAGTTTCTCTTGTCCAGCCTATCTATACGACTATATTTTAGTGTAAGACAATCTTTCAACCCCTTATCTCTAGAAAGATAAGTTAAATTAAACACACCCCCACACAATTATGTGACAACAAGACACACAAACATGAAAAACTATGGTTAATTGGGTATGGGTCTGACCAATACCCAACGTTAAGTTCATTATGTTGTTTATTATCATTAAACTTTTTACAACATCAAACATATAGAGAAATCAATAAAATCATGTTTACAGATATATGAAAATAACCGAATACGTGCCCTCCCCTTGTTGAGAAAGGATCCCAAAAGAAGTTATTATCCCAAAGGTCAAAGATTAGCACTAGGTTACAGAATAGACTATGAAGAACAAGTTCCCCACTAAATTACTACTCAGTATAGTACACAAGTGTAGCGAATAAAAAAAGAAGTTAGTACAATGATTGTAACGGAAAAAAAGGAAAATATTCCCCCTCTCTCTCACTCTCATACGTGACCACAAACAATCTCGCTTACCCACTCGTGGTGTTGGATCCCTTGAAAAAAATTACAATAGTTCCTGAACCTATACTGTCAACTGGGTTGCCCAAATATGGCCCCAGTCCAGCCTATATCTTCTTCTTCTTCTTTGATCCTTAGCCGCCGACCGTCAAAGCAGTCAGTGGCCATTACGCCTGGTGGCGTCTTGTAGGGCAAACAACAAATTGATTCCACTTTGCTCGGTCGGCGGCCATCCTTCGTTCAGTGCCCCAACTTTGGTTCATTCTTTGCATCTCAGCCTCCACAGTCCTCCGCCAAGTTGGTTTTGGTCGGCCTCTCTTTCGTTTTCATTCAGGGGTCCATAGCATAGCTGTTCTTGTGATGGCATCGGGGTCTCTTCTGAGGCTTCTTCTGCCAGCCTATATATCGAATAATAATTACAAGGTGGACGCCGAATTTGGTGGTTTAATTTTCCCCGGATGAAATCAATTTCACCGCGAATAATTACTAAAGCAAGACGTGCTCTGGACGTTCACAGTTGCAAAAGGAGAAAAGTAATTCCCGTATTGCTAAGCATCTGGTTGCTAACACAAATGTTACAATATGTAAAACTGATGATGATGGTAAATCCTATCAGCTGGCTCTATGGTGAGTGCCGATTTTGAAACAGCGTAGTTTTCTGGGTCACTCCGTTGCTACGGCTGTCAAAGGTCGGGAATATATGTTCTTTCGTATGCCCAGTGGGCTGGAAAATTTAATAAATAATTCTGGGTAAAATGCAGCCCAGTTACGATTGTAAACTTAATGTTATTTTGTCTCTTGGGCCCAACCGGTTCACGAAGGAACTTGGGACTGGTAGCCACGAAGAAGACACCATTAATCCTTCACTGAATGAAGCAAGAGGACCGAACTAGTCCAAAAATCGAAGACCCAAAATAATAATAATGGTACTGGTAAAGATAAAGACCGCTGGCCGCTGGTTTTGATCAGGTGCTATATTAGGAAGAAAAGAAAATTTATAAAAAACTGCTACTATCCTATCCACCAGTAGGTTTTCCACTATGGCATGTCGGGAAAAAGGGTATGCGCCCTCTCCCGTTACTGCCCGCGAGAAAATAAACAGCGCACAAAGTCAATTATTATTTAATTTATCCCTACGAGCACTTTAACAAAAATCGCCTGTCACTACTAGCTATTTGTCGGCGTCTGTTGTTTTGTCACATGACGTTAACACTAGTCACTTATATAATTTCACATAATGAAATATAATGCGAATTCTATTCTGTCACTCATAATAATCTCAGTCAGCTAAATCGTATCTGCTTGTTGAAAGAAAGTGGGGTGTTGAAAATTACATTACACTGAACGACTGGCAAGAAAGTATCTACGCGTTATGTTATTTCACTAGTTTTAAACGCTAGGGAATTAAGTGAATTAAAATAGTAAACTTAACACATTTTTGAACACTTAAGTACAATTTCTATTACCACAAATCAGAAAATGAAATCCCCACGAGACAATTTAACACATTTAGCAAAGAATGGTTCTAGTCTGGCGTGTTTAGATTTTCCAAGAATTTCTGAGCGACTCTAATAACTGAATTTGAGAGAGCTCGATATATATATATATATATATATATATATATATATATATATATATATATATATATATATATATATATATATATATATATATATATATATATATATATATATATATATATATATATATATATATATATATATATATATATATATATATATATATATATATATATATATATACAGATCATGGTGTTATTATCACTAGAAGATGTTACAATTCACACCTTCTGTGTAGCACAGAAATCAGGAAACTGCGTTTCCCGGATATAAAGTTTGTTCGTTCATTCTACCCAGCGATGCTGACCGACATCAGAAGACTTGGCCGTGCACCGGGCCTCTCTTAGATTACATCCCATTACGCAGATCAGACATTTATCTCCCCCTGAAACGTACGACATCAAAGGTGGTCGGGAAAATATTATCGCCCGTGTATCTCTTCAAACAGTCCGTTATTTCTCCGCGCATCTGTCTAATGACCGATAACACTAGTCAACAACCAAAATGTACCAGAAATGAAAATAGCTGATCTTAACTAATTTTGGTGTGCTGAAAACGAAAATGACATTAAAAAATGTTGATTGGCTCTAGTTTTCAAGATATATGCTACTAGTTTATTTAATTACGGTAAATTTATATATATATGACGCAACTGTTGTGGGCGATTGCATAATTTTTTCTAATGACCAATAAAAATGTTACTAGAAGTTGATGATGCAATCCTACCTATGATTACATCCCCTTTGTGTATAAATACCTTATCTCTGATAAAATGTTGCCATTAGTTAGTGCATTTGTCCTTATCAAAAGTATCGTAGTTAGAAATGCCAGAAGGCGTACAGTTTGTATTTTGGCTGCAGAATAGGAGATCAAGATAAGAGCTGGGCGCCACACATATGCTGCAATACATGTGCAGCACATCTTAAACTGTGGTTAACTGGCAAAAGGCAAGCTATGCCTTTTGCAGTCCCAATGATTTGGAGAGAGCCCACTGATCATCTCAACAACTGTTACTTTTGCATGGTCCCTCCAATTGGGAAAGGCATATCAAAGAAGAAAAAATGGACTCTGGAATATCCAAACATCCCCTCTGCAATACTTCCGGTACCACATGGCGATGATCTACCAGTTCCCAAAGTGCCAGAATCCTTTTCAGCTGCTTCCACTGATGAAGAGGACATTGATGGTCCTGAACCATCAACCTCAAGTGACACAGATTTTGAGCAAACTACATCCACTAAACCACACTTAATAACCCAAGGTGAACTGAATGATCTTGTAAGAGATCTGAATTTACCGAAGAACAAGGCGGAGCTTTTGGGTTCCAGATTGCAACAGTGGAATCTCCTGGCAGAAGATGTTACAATTTCTGTGTATAGGAACCGCCAGAAGCCGCTTATTACATTCTTTTTCAAAGAGGGTGACCTTTCTGCGTGCCACAACATTTCTGGTTTAATGGCAGCCCTCAACATCAATTACATACCGGAAGAGTGGAGGCTTTTTCATTGATTCATCCAAGACAAGTCTTAAAGCTGTTTTGTTGAATAATGGTAATGTGTTACCGTCAATTCCAGTTGGTCACGCAGTTCATATGAAAGAAACTTATGAAAACATTAAGCAGCTTTTGAAGTGTATAAACTACGATCATCATCATTGGTCACTTTGCGGTGACTTAAAAGTGGTCGCTCTTTTGCTTGGACTACAGGGTGGATACACCAAGTACTGTTGCTTTCTCTGTGAGTGGGATAGCCGTGCACGAAGTGACCATTACATCAGAAGACATTGGCCAATCAGGCAGTCATTGCAGCCTGGCAGTAAGAACGTTGAGAACCCAGCAGTTGTCGACACCAGCAAGATTTTGTTGCCACCCTTGCACATTAAGCTGGGTCTCATGAAAAACTTTGTCAAGGCAATGGAGAAAACAGATGAGGCTTTCAAATATCTCATCAGAAAATTTCCAAGACTGAGTGAAGCTAAAATAATAAGAGAGGAGTATTTGTTGGTCCGCAAATTCGAAAACTTCTTCATGATGACGAGTTTCTTTGCGTGTTGCATGGCAAGGAAAAAGCAGCATGGCTAGCATTTAAGTCAGTGGTGGACAATGTTCTTGGAAACAACAGATCTGATAATTACAATGAAATTGTAGAAAATCTCCTTCTGAAGTATAAGAGTCTTGGCTGCAACATGTCTTTGAAAATTCATTTTCTGGATTCTCATCTGGATTTCTTTACGTCAAACTGTGGAGCGGTCAGTGATGAGCATGGTGAACGATTTCACCAGGACATTGCTGCTATGGAGACAAGGTATCAAGGCAATTGGAGCAATTCAATGCTTGTTGATTACTGTTGGACTGTAACAAGAGACACCTCATCGATTGACTACAAGAAGCAAGCAAAGAGAGCTCGAACAGCGACTGAATAATGACGGAATGGGTTCAAATGTGCCTTTTTAAAGCATGATATGTGAACTTTAAATAATGTTTTTATTTTTTTCTATCATTTTATGTTAAAATATCAATTAATTGAGTATGTAACCACAATTTTTATAATGCTAAAGTAGAAAGACTAGCTGTTCAGCCCAGAGAAGTAAACAAGCATACATTATTTGTATTACTGTAATGTAAATCCATCATTTAAAAAAAAACCAGAGCCAATTGGTGAATTTCATTATGATATTTGAAATCAGCATGTCAAAATCAATAAGAAATGGTACATTTAATTTCTGGTACAAAAAACTTTTGAAAATTTGTTGACTAGTGTAATTGGCAAATCCGCTCGCGTGGGAAACTCAGGTAAACAAACATGATTCGCTCCCCTGTTAATACTGGCAGGTTGCGAAAAGTTGGTAAACAACTCGGTTGTTATGTTCCCAGAACGAGGGCGTGGATTCAAAGGTGAGTCATACAAACATAAAATTGCGTGGTTTGGCTTAGCCAATGGTAGACACTAAATTGGACAGCAAGAGGCTATCAGATTACTGTATCAATATTTCCATTCTACGTCACACTGTTCTTCCTACAAGAGCAAGTTTTTATTTGGTTAGGTCTCATAAACTTTTATCATATGTTTCTACCACATGTTCATCTTTGTCTTCTTTCTTCACTGCTTAAAGAGGTATGCCAGACATACTTACATGGACCGAGGCATGTGACCAGGCATTGCATAACATTAAAGCACATGTTTCTCTAAAAGTCCTATTCTTCGAATACCAGACTTTTGACTACTTTTCCTCCTCAACACGGACGCATCATTACATGGGATCGTTGGATGTCTGAGTCAGAAGTGTGATGGAGTGTCTGTAAAGTGCTCATACAAAAGTGTCACTGTAAAGAAGTGTGGTGTATGGTGTGTTCTCTTTCCTCTGTAAAGCTCCACTATCAATCACTGTAGCATGTTGTTTGTGGTGCCACTACTGTATATGTCCATTGTAGTGTACAGAGTTGTTGAGATCAGGCATGCTCCAGTCTACCCAGCTGTAAATGGGTAACTCACCCTAGTCCTGAGTTAGGGAAGGCAAAGGCAGCTGTAAACAGTAGTTTCCCTCTAAGGCTCCAGGGGAAGCAGGCCCTAAACTTGGTCACTTCAACCGACGCAGGATGGTGTATATATGGAGTAGAAGTGTAGAGTGTGATTAACGCGAATGGTGTACTGTTCGTGTTCTGACCAATCTAAACACTCATTCACTTGTGTCTACAAGGCAACAATGCAGACTGCTGGAATCTTTGTTTACACAGTTTATTTAGACGCACACACTGGGACATAACGAGTAAATCATGGGTATATGTTGAGACATCAATTTGCAGGCATACATAGTAGATCCCATGTCATGACACATTCATGAATAATAGGTAGTACATCAATAGCTTCCAATGTCATGATACATAATGGCCGCATCCCCTATCTGACTAAGCGCGTCAGTGAAGGCGGATCGGTAAGTAACTAAAGTTGCTTTATGTTCATAGGTTATATAATATTATGAAACCACGATAAGGGGTTTCTATCAAAATTGAGATCTCCTTGCCACTGTCCGAATAATAAGATACATGCCCCGTTCTTTGGACAGTGATTCAAAAATATGATGACAGGAATGTAACATGGCCGCCTTCCTGAGTTGTCGCTCACTCACTCACAGGAGGGTATATATAAGCCCAAGTTAATTTGAAATGCATGTGAATGATTTCCTAAAGTTCCTCCATACAGTCCTACAGTAATCCAGTTACTTCACGTAGACATAACTACTGTATGGAAGCCCGTCATCTTCGTCGATACAAACATGACCCTAGCGTTGCGAAGCACCAAAATTCCAGCTAGGTCTAACCGACATGAGATCATCAAAAATAGGGTCTGGAATTACCTGGAGTCCGAATCATACAAGGTACCGTACATTAGGAGAGTCTCTAACACAAACTCTAGTAGAGACACAATCTCCTACAGAAGAAAAACCACTTCATAAATCATTTTTACTGAAGAATGTACCAGCCCTGGAAAATGCGTAACCGCCATTGTAAACGGTACCTCGGAACTCCTCACGACTTGTCAAGACAACTCCTACTTCCGCTAGAGCGGCATAACAAGAATATATTCCTGCCTACTTATCCAAAATATACAATATAGGACTGATTCTACTTGTACTAATAATATGTAATACATATGAATTCAGGCCATAAACATAATAAGCAAATTAATATATTTTCTGGCCCTAACAAATAAGTACGGACATGAGTGCCATATCCATGCGCCGAATTAATATCAAGAACGATTACTCCTATAATCAAAAGTGTAAAACAATCATGGATTATCTAGCTTTCCCATAGACAGCATTTTCATACACAAATGAATGAATGTCTATATCTTTTCCATATTAAATAGCCATATCGATTTTTGTAATATGTGCGTCAAAATATGCACGCAACAGATTACCACACCCCTCGGGAAAAAAAAAATGGTACATTTTTTTTTAAATACATCTAGTAGCAACATACAATAGGCTCACAACGCACCAATAACAATGCGCAGATGATAAGCATAAGTTTTATGACCTTAGAGAAAGTACTTCTCTAAGTATAAATATTTCCAGAGAGGTGTCACCAACGCATACTACAATATTAGCAATGACACAATTTCTACATTAGTTTATATATAAATTTCATCTAAGATATCTTAACATCATGATCATCAAAAACGAAAAAAACATTGAAAGATCAGCGGTGAATAAACATCAATGAACCGCTAAGTAGTGTTACAATCAATATATAATATATTACCTATGTGTACCCATTTCAACATAGGAACAACTGTATCAAAGTTGTATAACAGTTATGAATCATGTGGGCATCTAGACAAAATATCTGCCATCACATTTTCTGACCCACGGATAGCTCGCACCGAAAAATGAAATGGCTGCAGAGCAATCGCGTATCGCGTTGATCTCGCGCTCTTCAGATTTTTACTCTGAATAGCCGTAAGAGCTTTCTGGTCAGTTTCCACGATGAAATGCGTGCCAAGAAGAAATCTTTGCAGTTTAAGGATTGACCAAACCATAGCCAATAATTCACGGTCTAGGACCGAGTAATTCTTCTCTGCGGCATTTAATTTCCGAGAAATATACATCACTGGATACAGAGTTCCAGAGTACTCTTGCATTAGTGCTGCTCCAATCCCGGTGGATGAAGCGTCACTACGAAGAATAAATGTCTTATCCTTAGAAGGCAATACTAGGATAGGTGAAGTAGAAAACAGTTTTAACCTTATCCAAAGAGGATTGACATTCTTGAGTCCAATGGACTACATTAGGAGACCCTTTCTTTAGCAAGGAAGAAAGAGGTGACATAATGGAGGACAGATTCGGAATGAATCGTCCATAAAATTGTATTAGACCTAAGAGACTTCGCACTTGCTTTTTAGTCTTAGGAATAGAAATGTTAAGTATCTTACTTGTATTATGGTCTTCTGTTTTTAGGAACCCATGACCAACACGGTGTCCTAAGAAAGATATTTCGCTAAAACCAATACATGCTTTCGATGGTTTCGCTGTCAGGTTATGCTCGCGTAAGATAGACAATAGTTCATTTATCCCATTATAGTGATCGTTCCAAGTATCACTGAAAAGACAGATGTCATCAAGATACGCAATGACATCTGAGCGATGAGATAGGATTCGACGCATCATGCGTACGAATGTTGCAGGGGCGTTCATAAGACCGAAAGGCATGAAATTCCATTGGAATAGACCCCTAGGCGTCGAAAAAGCAGTAAACGGTTTGGCGTGTTCGGATAATGGAACTTGCCAATATCCCTTAGACAAATCGAGTTTAGTAAAGAAATGAGAATTCGATAGTCTCGTAAGTAGCTCTTCTAGTAAAGGCATAGGTTCAGCATCAAATTTCGTCACTTGGTTCAATTTGCGATAATCCACGCAAAGACGTATGTTATTGTCTTTTTTTCGTACAATAACCATCGGCGAAGAATATGCTGATGTGGATGGTTCAATAATTTTTAACTCTATCATCTCATCCAACTCTTTCTCTACCTGTGCTTGAAAATGTATCGGGATAGGATACGGTCTGACTCTTATAGGACTATGGTCAGTAAGAATAATGTCATGTTGAATGACATCAGTTTGACCAGGAATGTCAGTAAGGACATCCTGAAATTGTTCTAACATAGTAGAAACTTGTTTCTGCTCTCCTGGAGATAATTCGGGAGAAATTGCAACATCTTTCCATGATTCATTAGAGTGAAGAGGAATCATTGGAAAAGGTAGATTTACATCAAAGAAACTCGTTTCCTCATCCTGTATTACTGACAGAGATGAGTACTGTCCATGTTGGACTGGAAAATCGTCCGTTGCCTGGAAAACAGGTTGTAAATAATCCGGACGTTCATGGAATTCCGTGAGCATGTTGATGTGGAAGGTTTTACGCTTCCCGTCAATATCGACGATATAGTCAACATCGGAAACTTTTGATATTATATCGTACGGACCTTTCCAAGAAATGAGAAGTCTATTTTCCCTACAAAGTAGCAAGACAAATGCTTTGTCACCTGGACAAAGTTGTCGCAAGCATCTCTTTTTATTGGCAAATTCCCTTGCCTTCTGTTTCGCAAATTCAGAAGAAGCAGTTGCCAATTTGCATGCTTCAATAATCTTGTGTCTAAGTGCGATGACATATTCATAAGAGGATTTTGTGTCATCGACAATATTATCAGCAGTTATAAGATCATGAAGTAAGGACATAGGACCTCGCGGTTTCGCGCCAAAGACAAGTTCAAAGGGAGAAAATCCTGTATGTTCGTTGGCGACCTCTCTATAAGCAAAGAGGGCCGCGGGTAAAACCCTATCCCAATCCTGAGGATGATCTTCTGTTATCTTACCTAGTAGGTTTTTCAGAGTTCTATTCAGACGTTCCACCATCCCATTGGACATAGGATGATAAATACTACTCAGCGATCTCTCTATCTTAAGAGTCGACATTACTTGAGACATGGTATCCGATATGAGTTGGGTACCATGGTCGGATAATATTTCTGCTGGAAATCCCAGACGAGAAAATATTAACCAAAGAGCATTTGCGACATCAGCAGTAGTTATGCTCTTTAGAGGAACAGCCTCCGGCCAACGTGTGCACATATCAACACACGTCAAAATAAATTGGTGTCCTCTAGCAGACTTTATCTTAAATGGACCAATGATGTCTATCGCCATTTTTTGAAATGGTCGAATGGGAATGTCTGCAGCCTGAATAGGTGCATCATGGCGTTGACCTCTGGATTTAATCTCTTGACATACTTTACAAGATCGACAATAGATTCGTATGTCCTTATTCACAGCAGGCCAGAAGAAAGATTCAAGAACTCTAGCTTTAGTACGGGAAAAACCCATATGTCCAGCACACTGCGAATCATGAGCGTGCTGTAAGATTTTAACTCTCATATTTTTAGGCACAAGGATTTGAGAATGAATGGACTTAGCGGAGTCTTGTACCATACGTACAAGTACGCCATTCTTCATCGTAATCCAAGATTTACGATTTGTATCCTTATTCGGATCACCTTTTGTTGCCAGAGTAAAGAATTTCTTTAGAGTAGGATCATCTTCCTGCTGTTTTATAAAGGAATCATGGGAAATCTCCAAGGAATCATCTTGGATCTGCGCATCATTATCTTCAGAATGTGAAGATTGCGGCATATTAAGAGCTTGAGCCCTAGTGATTACTGCATTAGCAGATTGCATATTAACATTTTCCCAATTAGAAATTTGCTGTGGAGTGCATTCTTTCACTCCATGAATGCGACCGATGATAAGATCAGCGATCGGATTCGGCAAGAGACATGCTTGCACCTCTCCTGTAAAGAAAGGCGTAGCAATATTGATAATGGCAGTGGAGTACTTCTCCAATGTGCCACCAAATGTTACACATTTGACTACATTGCCTGTAGCTCGAGAAGGATTTACGAGTGTTTGCCTCACTCCGATGGTAGTGCACCCCGAATCGAAAAGAATTGATACCGGAGTACCATCTATTAAGCCTCTATTGAAAACAAGAGTGTAATGTTATGATGTATGTATATAAGCATTACCTCGTCATCTACACAAGCACACACATGTTTCAGAAAGCACTCAGTAAAAGCATGTTCATTTCGTAGCCATGTTTATTTTCAGAATATCGTACATGTCAAGATTCGCATTATATTACAATGTGTGGTTCGTACTTTAATGTATTCATATTACATCCCCCCTTTTTTGAAAAAAAAATGTGTGCAAACATTTCCAACGAAATGTTTCATGTGAGAAAGGATAAGTATGTGTAATGCTCAGTGTGAGTATATATGTCACTGTCTGTATCGGCTGGGAGGTGTCACTGTACGGCCAGAACGAGTGGTGTAAAGTGCTGGTGGTTCTGCGGAAGTCCCTGGTTTAGCTTGAGTTGGTTGTGATTTCGGCCTTGGCGCTTGTTGGTTTTGTGGGGCACCAAGGTCTGGAGTTACTGCATTGTCTGTTGAAAGCATGGGAATTCTCTGTTCTGTTGTATTCTGTGGGATTTCTCTTATGTCCACTCTGTTTCGCCTCAGGAGGTTGCTGCTGCTGTCTGGTCTTAAAGTATAGCTCCTGGGTTCAGGGTTTCTGGAAATGATTGTTGCTTTTGACCATGTGTCATTGTTGTGGTTGTAGGTAGTTACATGCTGACCAGGATATAATGGTGGTAAGTCTTTAGCACATTTGTCATAGTTGGATTTCTGAACTTGCTGACGATGCTGAAGTTGATCATATGTGCTGTCTCTATGTTGTGGACGGAAGTGGACCTTAGATGGTAGGAGGTCTTTAATTCTTCTATCAAACATAAGTTCTGCTGGACTGTCGATCTTACTGTCTACCGGTGTTGTTCTCCATCTCAAGAGTGCTAGGTGTACATCCTCTGTTCTTGTTTTCTTCATGATTGACTTGATAGTTTGTATCTGTCTCTCAATGAAACCATTAGATTTAGGGTATCTAGGTGATGATGTTGTGTGTTTGATCTTCCAGTCCTTAGTGAAGTTTCTGTATGCTTGACCTGAGAAATGTGGACCGTTGTCTGATCTAATTTCATCTGGGATGCCAAACATGCTGCAATACTTCTTTGTAATGTCTGCAATAACAGCTGATGGTGAGGGTTGTGGAAGTTTCTCAATGATGGGAAATTTGCTGTAGTAATCAGCAATAATAAGATAGTCATTATTGTCGATTGAGAAAATATCAGTTCCTATAATGCTCCAAGGGCTCAATGGTATGTCTGATGGTATGAGAGGTTCTCTGCACTGCCTATTTGCATGTTCTTGGCAAATTGAACAGTTTTTACATAGTGTTTCTATGTCCTTGTTTATCTGTGGCCAGTAAACATCTTTCTTTGCTCTCAGTTGTGTCTTCACAATACCAAGGTGACTATTATGGAGCTGTTTAAGGATGATATCGCGTTGTGTTTCTGGTACAACAATGCGATCTCCTTTAAGGATCAGACCATCTTCGATGCTTAACTCGTCCCTCATCGAGTAGTATGGACGGATGTGTGTTGGAACTTCCCTGATAGAGCTTGGCCATCCATGGTATATCAGTTCTTTGAGAGAGTTAAGGATAGGATCTCTCATTGTGTCTTCTCTGATGTGTTCAAGCCTATTATCGCTAAACTTGACAAAATCAACTTTGATGTTTGGGGTAAGATCTGCTGTCTTGTTGGGGTTTGGTAGTCTGCTGAGAGCATCTGCAAGACCTATATCCTCTCCTGGGATATACTGAATATTAAAATCATAACCTTGTGTTTCCAATAACAGAGCTTGTAGTCGTGGTGGTGCTGAAGCTATTGGTTTTTTATGAATCATCTCAAGTGGCTTATGATCTGAGAGAATTGTAAATGGGCGGTTGAAAAGAAATGTGTGGAAGCGTTTGATTCCAAAACGTACATCTAGCATTTCTCTTTCAATGTTTGCAAGTTTCTTTTCGCCAGAACTTAATGATTTGCTTGCGTAAGCTACAGGACGAAGTTCTTTGGCATAGTGTCCTTCAGGATTTTTGTCTGGTTGCAAAAGTGCTGCTCCTAGGCCTTTCAGACTGGAATCAACCATGAGAAAAGTGGGTGCTTGCATGTCATAGTATTTCAAGCATGCATCAGATGATATGAGGGTCTTCAAGTGGTTGAATATGTATTGGTAGTCTTCTGACCATTCATACGGAGTTTCATTCTGTAGTAGAGATCGCAAAGGTTCTGCAGCAGCTGACAAATTTGGTATGAATTGTGCTAGGAAATTGACAGCACCTAAGAATTGTTGCAGTTCCTTCTTTGTAGCTGGTGTTGGCATGTCATGAATATCTTCAACCTTTTTAGGGTCTGGTTTTACACCATTCTGGGTGTACAGCAATCCAAAAAATTGTATCTCCGTTGCCTTAATTGTACACTTTTTGCTGTTGAATGTTAGCCCATTGGCCTGTGCTACATGCATCAAGTTAATCAAGTTACGGTCGTGTTCTTGTTCTGACCTGCCGCAGACTACAATGTCATCCGCAATAGCCACTGTACCAGAACATTGCTCAACAATGTTGTCAATCTTCTGTTGGAAGATGTCTTGTGATACATTCAAACCAAATGGGAGTCTCTTGAAACAATATCTGCCGAATGGTGTTCGAAAAGTTGTAAGGAGTGACTTTCCTCTGCTATCTCAACACTCCAGTATCCGTGTACAGCATCTAGTTTAGAAAAATATTTGGCATTGTGGAATCTGTGAGTTATCTCTTCCACTGTATGCATTTTGTGTGGACAGCGCTTTAGACTGTTGTTTAAGTGTTTTGGGTCAAGGCAAACCCGAAGAGAACCATCCTGCTTCAGAACGGTTGTGATACTACTACACCAATCAGAATGCTCTTCAACCTTTCTAATAACATCATTCTGCACCATCTTTTCTAGTTCTGTGGCAAGTTTCTGTTTAACATGTATAGGATACTTTCTAGGTGGGTCTATCTTTGGCTCAGCGTTGTCTTTTAAAAAGAATCTTGCCTTTCCTGGAAGTTTGCCTATTCTGTCGAACTGTTCTGGGAATCGCTGTTTAAGGTCATCTACTCCAGTGATGTGTAGAGTAAGATGTTCTTTTTTGTCAGCTTTAATGTTGTTAATAGTTACCACACTCAGCTTTTCGCACATTGGTAAACCCAAAATTGCAGGTCCTTCAACATCTACCAAGTAAAATGTTGACGATGTCCATTCAGAGTCTCTGTATAAACATTCAAGTGTTACTGCTCCGAAACAGTCTATACTTGTTCCATTGTAAGCTCTTAGCTTTGTCCTGCCACTCCTACTTTTTACATCCCTTGTGGGAAATCCTTGCTTATCCACCTTGTCAGGCATGATCTGTCTGAATATTCTTAAGGGTAGAGTGTTACCTTGGGCACCTGTGTCTATCTTGAACCGAATATATCTTTCTTTGTGCCTTTTAATTCCTGGTATTCGGAATTGTACTTTGCAGAAAGCCTGCGTTCTCTTTGGTTCATTACTGAAAGTTAGTATCTTCACAGTATCAAATGTGGAAGGATCACTTTCTTCACTGGAGTCAAGGTCCTCAGTCATCATAAAGTGTGTTTGTTTTGATGACTCTCTGCTGTGAAAGTTGTGTTGAGCACTGTCTTGTTTCCTCTTGAAACATAATTTTATCCAGTGGCCCCTCTTTCTGCAGTAATGACATGTAGAGTCTTTAGCTGGACAGTGGTTTGTATGTGGTTTAGGCCACAACATTTACACGTAGCACCTCTGCTTGTGTTGTGTTTTTCTTGTTGCTTCGAACCGGTTGCTTTGTTTTGTTTGGGTTTATAGCTTTTTACTGCATCCACCTGGGCTGTTACTGTACCTTGCTGAATTTGTTTAATGTTTAGTGCTTGTGCCTCGTGTTTCCTGCCTTCATCCAGAAGTTGTTGTAAATTTAGTGTATCACTCTGGCTCAGTATCCATTTCTGGAACTCTGGCATTGGTGTGCTGAGAAGGATCTGTTCAATAATTCGCTCTTTTTCTTCTTCTTTGTTAAATTTGCATACACTTGTTTTCTCCTTGATGCGAGTAAAGAAATCATCTAGACTTTCACCAGGTTTCTGTCGCAGGTGGTGAAGTTCTAATCTTGCCGCTCTAAAGTTCGTGTGCTTTATTATTAGACGTTTTTCAAATTCGTCCAATATGGCTGCGGGGTCTGTTGCCGACTCCACAGGCATGGCGCTAGCAAAACTGTTGTAAATTTTCAAACCTTTATCGTCCAATGCTTCTAGGATATATGGAGTTAGGGTTTGTCCTTCCAGACCAGTGGTCTTGGAATATAGATCTATGCGTTGGCGCCATAACAAGAAAGCTTCACTCTTATCGTCTTGACCGGCGAATCTCATTTGCGGTGCGTTGCGATATTGTTCCGCCGCCATGGCTGACCTCGATGACGAAAATTAGCCGAATAAACTGTACTCACGTGTTATCGTGTAGCTGTTTTGCGTCAGTCCGGTATCGACCGCTGCCACCATGTAATGTTATGATGTAGGTATATAAGCATTACCTCGTCATCTACACAAGCACACACATGTTTCAGAAAGCACTCAGTAAAAGCATGTTCATTTCGTAGCCATGTTTATTTTCAGAATATCGTACATGTCAAGATTCGCATTATATTACAATGTGTGGTTCGTACTTTAATGTATTCATATTACAAAGAGCACCCCTTCCATTATGCGCGATTGACGCAGGTAGAGCGGGAAGCGGGTGACCGCAGCTTAAAGTAGAAACTGTGGTTGGATCGAATAATGTTTTGCATTGCGAACACTGAGATGCTCTAGCAAAATCGAAAGCGGAATTTGCTACACTATTGGAGTCTTTTTTATCATTATTCTGATTACCGGCGTCGTGGAACTCCTGTTGTGCAGAGTTAGCCTGGTAATAAGATTTACCATGTCTTTTGTGTTGTGATCTACCTCGGTTATAATTGTCTCTATAATTATTATTTCCTCTGTTATAATCCCTATTTGGGTTTGAATCATAATATTCATGATCATAATCATCACGCTCATTATACTGAGTATCCCTGTAATATTGGTTCTTTTGTCTCCATGAAGCACTTGGGTAGTTCCTATAGCTACTCCCTTTTCGAGAATGTCTAAAATTATGGGTACCCCTCGCGTGTCGAGGACTATCAGCCCGATTCCAGTTCTTCAAAGAAGAACCCTGATTTGAGTGGTTATCTTGTTTTTGATACTTATTCCAATTAACCTTTTTATCAAATTTATTTTTAGCTCCTTGGAATTTGTGTGAGTAATTCTGATTATATTCTGTTGCCGAAGCAACTGGCATACTCTCTTTAATGTTAGAGTTACTAAGAATCATGTCAGGGTGTGCCGTGGCATACTGGTCACAATATTCTTCCATTTGCTTTTATTGTACTAGGTTTACGC
>JAMPIV010015301.1:0-30073 GCA_024509875.1 Oreohelix idahoensis
GTGCCTGGTAATGGATCCACTTGTCCTTCTGTGACAGCATTCAGTTTCCTGTAATCTATGCACAGTCTGTGTTCCCCAGACGGTTTCCTCAACAAAACGACACTGGAGCTAAAAGATGATTCACTGTGTGAAATAATCCCCTCCTTCAACAAATATTTCTATTTCTTCCTTCAATGCCTTCTCCTTCGCGAACAGAATAGAATAGGCTCTCATACAGATTGGGTTTGAGTCTACCAGTTTCATGTCATACTGTAGCAAATTTGTATGGCCTGGTTTATCTGTTAATACATCTGTATGTTCCTCCAGAACCTGTTGAACTCTCTCCCTCTGGTTTTTAGTCAGGTGCGTACTGACTTTTACCTATGCTGCTGTTTCACAAGGATGTAATGGGTATTCATGTGAGGTGAGTGGTTCCTTTTGCATTTGAGTTGCGATAGCCAAGGTCAGTAAGGGGGTGCTTTCCTGGAGTGGTCTGTCCAGATACTTCTTTAACAGGTTTACATGATAAACTTTCTCCTTCCCCTTTTTGTCTATTTTATAGTTTGTTCTAGACACCTTCTCTAGAACCGTATATGGACCTTGCCATCCAATTTGTAATTTATTCTGGCTGCCGGGTAGTAGAAGCAGCACCTTCTCTCCCACAGCTAGTTCTCTGTCCTTTGCCTTCCTATTAAAATATGCTGCATGTTTCTTCCTGGCTTGTTTCAAATTATCATTTGCCAGTTTCCATCCAGCTTTCAAACGAGTGGTCAGTTCGTTCATGTATTGATAAGATGAGGTAACAGTCTCTTCCGCCTTCTCATCTGTCCAGGTCCTTAATAGCGCTACATCTGGATTTTTAATTTTCCATATTTATTTTTCATGGCACCCATCGGGTCCCGTCCATTAGAAGCATTATAGTGAGGACTTTTCTTCCTAGAATCATCACTCACAAATCGACCACTACCAATTTTTTTCTTGGGTTTGTCTCCCCACTTTAGATTGCTTATGAGAGATCTTCGCTCTCTTTTCTGTTCTTCCAGTTTATATAATCCTGACCGAGGGATTGTCAGCTTATTCTGGGTTAAATTTCTTCTTTGTACTCTTCGCATAGTGGCCATGTTAATCCATTCAAGTGAAGACTGGGTGTGAAAAGGGGGCTCCCATTCCACTTTGTCTACCTGAGTATAATTAGTTTTCCTTTCAGGCCTAAAGTTGCCCCGTGGCGTTTCTAGGTCCTGCACATATTTTCCCTTTGTGGGTGTTCCCTCATGAAATATGCCACATGCTTCTACAAAGTTCTCAATATCGACATTTACGTCGGGCCAATAGTATTTTCGAGCAATCTTTTGGCAGATGGTACCGACTTTCTCATGGTCACCATCTTTTCCAACATGTAAGCTCCTTATTAAATTTGCCCTATATACCTTGGGAAGAACCAACTGTCCGTGACCAGTGGATCTAGTTCCTGTCTTCCTGTATAATAATTTGTTCTTCATAAAATATTCCCCCTTGCTCGGAGGTGTGTGGCATTTGGGCAATTTTTTTAAAACATGGCTTGAGTGTCCTATCCTCAGCCTGCGCCTTCCTCATCTCCTCTGGATGAGCATTTATAGGTTCACCTTCTTCCTTCTTCTTCTGTGACCTGGTCTGCACTGTCGCCATGATCACAGGTCTCTCGGGATTCCCCAAGAAGACGTATCTACACCCCAATATCAGAGGGTAGATTGGTTCATCTATCACTGCTGCTCTGATTTCTCCTTCCACATAGCGAGTTTTCACCGTTATCCTTGCGATGGGAAGTGTCATGAGTGGTATGTCCTTAGTCGCCCCTTGTATTTCCACTGTTTCTGTGGTATACTGACTTGGGTCCACTAGGCTAGACTTCACAACTGAATCATAATCCAAACCTGTATCATAAAGGCACCTTATGGTGACCCCATTACAAATAACATCCTCACAAACTGGAGGGTGATAAGGTTCCTGCTGTCCATTAGGATTAACCTTTAATCTTTGAGTCCCCGACTTCATTGCAGCAATGTTTGAAGGTTTCCTTCTACAAAATTCGGTGTTATGGTTATCTTTCTTGCACCATTTACACCATCTTTTTCCTTGGTTAAACGGTTTTCTTTCATTGGATTTTTGGTCATTGAACTGTGAGTTTCTGTCTCGATAGTCATTTCTTGGCCGTTCAAAGTTTGTCCTGCCCTTATTACCCTGTTCTCTATTTTCAAATTTACTAAATGGCTGTGGAGCTTTAAAAGTTTCTATGTGCTTCTTTTTAGAGCCACTTACCTCTGCCTGGGCTGCCTGATACCTCTCAGCGACATTTAAAACCTCCCCCAACTTCTCTGCACCTTGTTCCATGAGAAATTTTCTCATGTCTGGAGCCATGGACTCTCTCAATTGCTCAATCATTATCATCTCTTTAAGATCTTGGGTCTTCCCCAGAGCAGTCCATTTCTCCAAATAGGTTTCCAGTCTGGCAGAGAATTGGTGGTATGTCTCCCCAGACAACAGTTTGGCATTTCTAAATTTCTTACGATAAAATTCACCATTTTTTTCGTACCTCAATAACAAAGCCTGCTTTAACATGTCATAATTGTCTTGGTCTTCTCTGTTCATTTTTGCGAAGACTTCATAAGAAGTACCTCTCAGTCCCTGTGATAACTTTAAACTCCACCTCTCTCTCTCTAACCCATATGTAGTAGCTAATAACTCAAAACGTCCGAGGTACCCCTCGATGTCATCGTCTTTTTCAACAAAATGGTCTAAATGAAACCCCATAGCTGATGTTGAGGCTCCCAGACTGGGCGTAGCATCTGAGGCAAAAGGGCTGGCACCATTTTCAGGAGCCTGGCCTTGTAGCTCCAGCTCCCTTAGTCGTAATTCGTGCTCCCTTTGCAACTTTCTATCTTCTGCCTCCCTTTCGGCCTTTTTATCTTCTGCTTCCCTTTGCTGTCGTTTTTCTTCTGCCTCTAATGCTTTAGCCTCTTTGTCAGCCTCAATCTGCAGCCTCTTAGTCTCAGCCTCTAACCTCTTCTCTTCAGCCAACCTTTCAGACTCTAATTTTCTTTCAGCCTCTTTTTCTAATCTTCTTTCTTCCCGTTCAATATACTTATCACATTCAGCCGTTACGTATTGAATTAAAATCTGACCATCCATTCCCATCTCCTTTGCCGTTAGCACAGCAGCTGATCTGAACTTTGCCAGCTCCGCCATACTTTTTAGACAATTTAGCACTGAGCAAGATAAATCTCTAACCACTAAAGTACTTCTAATTACTATAGTCTAAAGTAATTCTAATTAGCCAGTTAACTAATTAATTACCACTGGCTGTGAAGATTCACCAACTTTTAATTTCACTTTTAATTTTAAGGGACACTTTTAATTTTTACAATGTGTTCCCCTAATTTATATCTCCCACCAGGAGATTCTAATATTATTGATAGGCTAATTATCCCTGGACAAGAGACCCCAATATATGTAGTGGATTTGAAGGTACTGTATGGTTGTGATATTACCTAGTGTGATGCATGAGGTCAGCTGTGAAGGCTCCTGAGATAAATGTAGCTGTGAATTTACAGAAGGCCCTTCTTGCTACCACTTACGACCTCACACATATCTTTTTTTTTTTTTACTAATGAATGTGGCTACGTTAAAATTCTGGGGTACTGATATGTAAGGTGTTGTATTAGATATCAATACAAACACACACACACACAGATATTTAATAAGTCTAATAATATTAATAAACTTTATAAACACACTGAACTAACTCAAGCTGTTTAAAAATTTTGATATTAAATTTTCTTTAAGTTTTATTTGTTCTGAACCAAGGTTTTTTATTTTGGTCAGAACATATGATAGGGTTTTGAAATTATGAATGAAATGCAATGAATATATGGCATAATAAATGAAAGGTGTGTTACATATGTATTTTTACAAGACTATTTTAAATAATACTACTACCGTTTATATTTGTAATTTCTCTGGGAGAACGATTAATGGATGTGCTGTTGTGCTGTGGCTTCATCACCTCCCAGTCTATGACTACCAAACATTGTCCATCTTACTGATGGGAAAAATACATGTTTATTTCCCAACAAAACTGACACATGGTATGTTATGTAGTTTGATGGAATATAGTTGGGTGTTAGTTAGAAAATAAGTTGAAAGTGAATGTCCAGCAGGCCAGACGCTCACGTATCCTTGACTGAGTAAGTTCTGGTGCTGGCAATCTGGGTGGCCCCACCTCTCCGTGCTTGGGGGGGCAATATAAGGCTGCTCTGCCAAAATAACTAGACTGCACGGGTCCACACTTGTCAATTTTACAACACAGTATTTGACACCACTTTTGGTGCCAAATAAAAAACTCACAGTTCTGAAACAAAAGTATTGGTCATGTGTCAGAACTCTACAAATACCTCCTGAGCCACTTCTACACTCAACACTACACAACAACACCACATAGACGGGGTCAGATCTCTCTGACCATACAGCACATCTTACCAAGTTGGTTTCACATAGTATAAGTTCCCCAAGACTACGTATTCTGAAATATGTTCATTAGCTTCCTGCCACTGAATAGGATAGGTGATATGTTCCACTGATCTCAACACTTGATCCGCCCTTCATAAATGCTTGCTGGCGGTTTATGTATTTTGTTTGTCTCTAGACCCTGAACTGGGGCTGGGGATCTAGAGCGAATCCTTACTTGTTGTAAGGGATAGATTTTGATATGGCAGTATCAAATCACTCGAAACATTAAACAATATTAAAATATACAAAGAAATACTTTCAGTCTTACCAGAATTATGAATAGAGAACACAGTTATATGCTAGCAAAACTCAGCTGAGCTGCTGGCTATAGTATGGCGTCCCTCTAAATATTGCAATTAGCTTCTGGGAATTACACCACTGAAGAATTACTGTGTCTACTACTGGACAATTTATGATGAATGGCAAAAATGCGCGTCTGAGCGCCGATAATATGTTTATCTGTGGCCAATCCACACCGCCTTTCCCCCTTTTCAAAAATTCAAACCTCCTTACCAAAAGTCAATTCAGTCATACCTCAGTCAAGTATGTATTATTGTCTGTTGGTCCGTCTGTCTCTACTTGCGTTTTTACAAAAACACACTTTTTTTGTAATCCAAACAATACATGCATTCCCTACACGAATCTGCCTCTAGAGTTATTTTTAGCCACAACTTTCTACTCATTCCCCCTCTCTTTCATTCTTTCTAGATTTTAGCACTTCAGCCTCAAGGCCGCACTTTTTTGAAACTTAGTGACATGTTTTTGTTTCAATGCAGTCTCTCGCTGATATGAACAACACAGTCTTTTGTCAATATCTTCATTATTATCTATCCGTCTGTATAAATGAAAGCATATTATTTCTCTGCTCAAGATGGGCCATCAGGCCAGCTAGGTTTTATATTCCTAACATTATTATTAAGAAAAAGTTACTTTTCAAGGTTAGTTGTTTTTTTGCAATATGTTCGAGCATCTTCTGTAATGCGTTTGCCGCTGAATTCAAATAAAAGGGCTAAGTATCGTAAAAGCGTCCAAGAAATGACTGTTGCGTATAATAGCTAAGGTCCCTTTTGTCAATTTCTTTACCTTGTGTCAACTTGGGGACGTGAATTTTTTTCCTTTCCCCACCAATTGCGTCTTTTTAGCCTTGCTAGTTTCAAGCACGTCATTCATTCATAACCCTCCACTCCCAAAGGAGCATAGGCCTTCAACAAACACATGCCAAGTCCTCCTGTCCCGTGCCATCATCTCAAGTTCTTTCCATGTTCTCCTCATCATTTTCACCTCTGTTTCCAACTCTCTTCTCCATGTACTTCTTGGTCTTCCTCTGCTTCTCTTGCCCTGGGGGTTCCAGAACAAGGACTGCCTTGTAATGCTATCAACAGGTTTCCTCAGTGTGTGTCCTATCCATCGCCATCGTCTCTTCTCATCTCTTGTTCCACTGGCACTTGTCTAGTTCTTGTCATCAGTTCCACGTTGGTAACCTTGTCATACCATTTTAATCCCTCTATTCTACGCAAGCACCCATTTATGAAAGTCTGTAGCTTTTTGGTTGTTGTCTTTGTTGTTCTCCATGTCTCCGAGCCATACAATAGGACTGACTTCACATTTGAGTTGAAGATTCTTATTTTCGTGTTGGATCCGATTTCTCTTGATCTCCATATATTTCCCAATGCAATGAAAGCTCCTCCTGAGTTTCAAGCACGTGTTCAGTCATATTTTTCTTTTTGATCTCCGTTCTCATCCCGTCTACAAGTGTAAACGTTTTGCCTTCACGTCTAACAAGTTAATTTCATGGCGGGTGGTGACCCGCGGCATGGGCGATCATGTCTTCTAGTAGCTTACGCATTATTTTTATCCCTACATTTTATCTTTGGAGATATTTTAACGTTGTATCACGGTTAATTTTATCACAAATATTTTAAGTGAGTTATGTAGAAAAGTGCCCCTGTGTAGTTCCTGGGGCGGGGGGGGGGGGGCGGTCTGTCTTTAATGAGGCAAAGACAGAATAGGACAACAACGCCCCTGGGGCATGTCGAACACAGTGACGGACATAAGGTTGTGCGTGAAGCTGGCAACTTCATCATGTAACACAGATTGTTACAGAAACCATCACTACAAGGGCACTTGAATGATGTCGTGCATGCTTCCTACAAGGAGAAGAGCTACAATGGTGACCCCACGCTTCGTACAAGGGGACACGCTACAATGGTGTCCCCACGCTCCCTTCAAGGGGACGAGCTACAATGGTGACCCCACGCTTCCTACAAGGGGACGAGCTACAATGGTGACCCCACGCTTCCTACAAGGGGACGAGCTACAATGGTGACCCCACGCTTCCTACAAGGGGACGAGCTACAATGGTGACAACACAAATATATAATAGCATTTTTTGTTGTTGAAAAGGCAATGGCATAAAACACAAATAGCGTAACATACAAATAGAATAAAGTCATAATTCTGCTAACAATTATAATTACATGACACAAATAATAACAAAGATGCTTCGATGTGACACACTTTAAGAAAACTAGTTAATAACATGACAAAGCCGTTCATGTTCTGGAAACCCCGGGTAAAACAAATTATTATCTTCATTGCTGCTCTTTATGGAGCATGGAGCCACTTCTTCAACTGGTCCACCTTGTAGGAAGCTTCCACCAATCATTCACAAGGTCTTGCAAGGTCTTCGTTGTAGGAAGTTTGGACCAATCATTCACAAGGTCTTGCGGGGTCTTCGTTGCAGGAAGTTTGCACTAATCATTCACAAGGTCTTGAAGGTTTATGTAACAATTTATTTTACACTATAAGGTTGCCTGCCAAAATGCACACTATTATATTAGTCGCCTTGTGCAACATAAGGAAGTAGGAGACAAACATAAATAAATAACGGAGAAGAGAACTGGAGGACCTCATGGAATGGGTAAAGAAGACACGGAATAACACTGAACGGATGGCATTTGACAGAAGGTTTTAGAATGTTTTTTTTGTTGAGAACCTATGCTCCACCGGGAGCTTACAACTTTTAATGATTGATGTATACTTGTAATAACAATAATCTGCTTCTTCTTCTTCAAGTACCATGCCTGGTGCTGAAGGTGATCATGTATCTCCACAACTCTCTGTCCTCCTACCAGGCGCGTCAACCGTGTGCTGGATGGTTGAACTGCCTCTAGATATGGAGGTTAACTGTAAGTACTGAATAATCAGCCGTGAACCAAGACAGGTGGTTGTCACTTGGGCGACGTGCGAGGGGCAGCTTTCTCTATCAAATCACCTTTGAAGCTTTATGACGTGACAACCAGTGAGATGGAGGCGCTTTAACCTCTACCGTCCCCACTGTCTTGTGGGATTGTCTTGTGGGTCAAATGCTATTGGAGACAACCGTTCACAAACTGACGGACAGCAACGGGAACCTACCGCTGGAGTGTCCCTTGAACAATCATGAATCGAAACAACTAACAATGATCACAGCAGTATACTAATAATAATAATGATAATTATTAGTAATAATAATAATAATGTTATGATCTTTTCAGTTTGCAGCCATAATAATTGTGCTGATGATTGCTGAGATAATCGTCGGAACACTCTTCTACGTCACGAACTCACCGGTCGGTTTGTTTACATCGCCCTCATCTTCATCACTTTCACTACCACCACAACTACCATGTTTTCATTGCCATCATCTTCATCACTTTCACTACCACCACAACTACCATGTTTACATTGCCATCATCTTCATCACTTTCACTACCACCACAACTACCATGTTTACATTGCCTTCATCTTCACCACTTTCACTACCACCACAACTGCCATGATTACATCGCCCTCATCTTCATCACTTTGACTACCACCACAACTGCCATGATTACATCGCCCTCATCTTCATCACTTTGACTACCACCACAACTACCATAATTAACTTCAGATACACCCTAGTTCAGGGGTTCTTAACCTATTTTGTGCCTTGGACCTTCTTGATGGTCCGATGAAGGCTATAGATCCCGTTGATTGTCTGATAAAGGCCTTGGACCCATTTGATCGTCCAATGAAGACTATGGACCCCTTTGATTGTCCAATGAAGGCTGTGGACCCATTTGATAGTCCTATGAAGACTATGGACCCTTTTCTTGGAAAAAGTGTACATACAAGCATAATTAAAATTGTTACATTTTAAATTTTAGGTTATTATACCCCTATAACCCGTTCACGTTGCCCCAAGAGATTCATAGACCACAGGTTAAGAAACCATGCCCTAGTTTAAGAGCTGTACCAGATAAAACACGTCTGCATTTCATATATGCTGTTGTCTTTATTTTTTGTGTGTATTGTTTTTTGTTATCAGTTGTGCCCCCAAATCAGTTGTGCCCCCACATCAGTTTTGCCCCCAAATCAGTTGTGCCCCCACATCAGTTGTACCCCCACATCAGTTATGTCCCCACATCAGTTGTGTCCCCACATCAGTTGTGCCCCCAAATCAGTTGTGCCCCCACATCAGTTGTGTCCCCACATCAGTTGTGCCCCCACATCAGATGTGCCCAAACATCAGTTTGCCCTGTGTAGTTTTGTGAGGTCTCTGATGAGAAATAGGAAGAATGGGATGACCGCTCACACAGGCATGTCGTACAAGACAACTAATATAAGTTTGTGCATGGGGTTGGCAAACTGACCGTGACAAACACATTGCTACAGACACCCCCGCTGTAAGAGCATGTTAAAGCAATGTACAGGCTTCCTTCGAGGGAACCAGTTGTAGTGGTAGCTTCATTTTCCACACGGATCGAAAAGAGAAAAGGATGATGATGATGACTTTAGTTGCATGTTTGTTTGCTTCATTCTGATGAAGGTCTGATTATGGCAATGTGGTCCTTATTTTCTTCACTGTAATGAGTGGAATTTTCACACTGTGACTCTCGATATACGCGCTCAGCTAACTTGTGTAGTCGCGTTACGATGACTCAGGCAAAAACCTTACCAACAATACTAAGAAGAGAGATGACTCTGTATTATATATTATATCACTGTTATTGCTACCAGAATTGTATAAAGTGGATAAGTTCATTATTGTCACAAAATGCGTCACCTCGTGTTCATTCCAGAACATAAACTTTCGCCTATCTCTGAATATTATCTGATTGACTTTACACATATTTGTATTTCTTTAACTTCGCTGTGTTTCCCTATTCCTTTTTTCACTGGCGGTAACGAAGGATTTTCTCCGAAACTGCATCCGTTGCTCTTGCATTGGTCCTTCGCAAAACTAGGCGGCGTTCAATTTTATTTCAATTTCTGACTCGTCGCCCCATGTATTTCACTGCGGTCAGCGAGGAGATAAAGAAGAACTGGACTACTACTACCTGTTGTCTCCTCCCCTCTTCTTATTCCTAGCGTCTACGAAATAAATTCCAGACTCCGGCAGCGTCAATCTTAAATTAGCCAGCCCGTAGTCCCCCTCACTCACGTATCTTTGCTTCGGCTACACACATGCAACTGTAATTCTTTTAATTCTTGCAGCAGTCTGTGATGGGGCCATAAAAACACCCCAGAGGCCCCCTCAAGTTCATGTCATATTTATGTGTTTAACGCCCATATATTTTCGATGTGCGCGCTCCAACGAGTACGCCAGCCTACGTGACTGTGCGAGGGCTAGAATAAAGCCCCAGCCCACGTGACGGCGCGAGCCCTCATTGCTGGCGTGTGAAAAGTCTGACGCAGGAGAAGCGGTCAGTTTGGTGAGATTCGCAGTAGAGGCAAGATGTGAGACACCCAGAGCATGCAAAAGTTTGCACAGGGTTAGCAATTGAGCACTGGCTGGGTGTTTTGTTTGGTTTGTTTGCTTACTTGTTTAATGTTTGTTCATTGGTTTGCTTTGTGGGTTTGGGTCACTGACAGGGTTGTATGAATAAATACAGCCCTTGCCTTAGAATCAAGAGTTTTATTGTTGTTCGGGTCGGTGCGAGTGTGCGAGATAGAGATCATATATCACAACCGCATCATCATCTCTCGCCCACCCTATCACAAGTCTATCTTCAAATGGCTATTTGATCTTGTCTCAACATTAATTGTTGCTTGCTGTTCCAGAATGCCAACGGGCTTCTATCTACAGAGTGGAATTATTGTTAACTAAGCCTGATGCCAGCTGCATATTAGAAAGGAAAATTTCTTGTAATTTCGAGATATCCCAGCGTCTTTGGAGACAGACAGCCCTTGTCAACCACCTTTCCCATTCAACATTTAACACACGTCTTAAAGGGTCACTGTATCGCCAGGCTTTTTTATTCTCCACCACCACTAGACAGCGAGTGGATATCATCGTTTTTTCTTCTTTAAGACAGCCAACTATTACCAATCCATCCTACCTGGCAGCACACATACTTGTGTGGTCAATTATCACTTGTAGACGCTACCCATCCACCAGTGGTCATTGTCTTTTGCTTTCCTACAAGTCAATACATTTCCGTACATAGCAACGTCACGTCTTCGACGATGCCAGAGGCTAATTTTACCAGTAAGGCGTTAGGGACGATGAACCACCAAATCCCAACACCCATCTTACTGTAGGTTATTAGCATACCGACCAGTCAGTCACTAGGCTGATTCAACAGACTGCGCGGATGGATAATATTTCCTATTCGTTACATTTCTTATTTAACTCTAACACCTGGATAAGTTACAGGTAGACTGAAATTGTAACTCAGTTATAGAGTGGAACTACCCCTGGAGTTTGGCGTTAACTTAATTGGCCCTCCTTAAGACGAGGACTGTTATACTTTATTTCTAGCGTTCTTTTCTTGTTTTGCTTTGCTCACTACTAATTTTGTTACATTTTGCGACATTCATTGATGTTGATTTATATATATATTTTTGTGGTCTAATTGTTTTCTTTATAAATAGTTTGCGTGTGATTAATAAATATATATTTTATAGCGGTCAGAACTACTGCACTATTTCATCTGCCACCTTAACGCTGACTTTTAGTCTTACATCGAAATTTCGGAGAGAAAAGAGTGTATGTATGACATTTGTGAGTGTGGCAGGAATAAAGCGAATTAATATATATCTTCTCTCCTGACTACCATACAGCACTCTTCATTCACATTTGTGAAACTATATCTGTCTACTGTCACGTATCTCACTCGCAATTTCTTCTTCTTCCTTCTTCCTCGTTCGTCCTGAAAAGGACGTTGGTTGCGTTGTGTCTGTTTACGTCGGAGCTGCGATATCTGCGCCTTTCGGCCGACACATCCGACTTCAGCACGGCATTTTTGGGGACCGGGTTTGCCTTCCCTCTTCGATCCCTACTCTCTCAGCTAGACTGCAGTGATGCAGCCTGTTTCCAGGACCACCACGTGGAGGTGGAGTAGGGCCTTGGTCAGCTCTGGTTCGCTGACCCTGATGCAAGCAGTCAAGCTATGGGTCGCTGACTGGATTCTCTATTGCTGCATCTTTGGGTCCCACTCGCAATTTAATTGCCGTTAAGTCACATTCTTCAACCACCTCCAGATACTCCCTCAGATATTTCTAAAAGGCGACTAATATGAGTTTGTGCGTGTAGTTGACGACATCATCATACAACAAAATGGTTACATAAACCACATGTGCAAGAATCTGCGCTCTGAGATAGCTTCTTCAAGGTGACCTTCAGCAGTGGCGGTTCTCTGCTCCATAAGGAGCGAAACATGGAGATGATGATGATGATGGTGATGATGATGATGATGATGACGATTTTGCACGGTATCTCAATCTTTTATTTCTTGCTTTTTTTTTTCATATCCAACAAAGTTGACACAGAAATAAACTGACAACTGCATCCTAACGCGCATCTAGGAAATATGTTGATAGCATTACAAGGCAGTCCTTGTTCTGGAATCACCAGGACACAAGAGGCAGAGGGAGACTAAGTGACGCATGGAGAAGAGAACTGGAGACCGACTTGAAAATCATGAAGAACACATGGACAAACCTTGAGCTGATGGCACGGGACAAGAAGACTTGGCATAAATTTGTGGAAGTCATTTGCTCATTGGAGAGCTGAAGGTTGATGTTGATGATGATGATGATGGTGACGATGATGATGATGATGATGATGGTGACGATGATGATGATGATGATAATGCATCATAATTGTTTCCTCCATTTTCCAGATTGTCTTTAAATATTCACAATTTCCTAAATTCAAATTAATGAATATTTGTTTCTGCAGTTACACAAGACTTTAAGAATAGAGCTAAAGGATAGAATCCATAGCGATTACAAGTACAATTCAGACGATGCTTTCAGTACGGCCATTAACCTTATCAACAAAAACGTACGTATACATTTATCTCTTTCTGTGATTGACATCTTTTAGCAATGCTTAAAAAACGTGAGAAGTTAAAAAGGCTTAGAATGTAGTGATTTGGTAGTACATATAGTCAGTAGGTGTTTTCTGGTGAATTCTCCAGCCACTGTTTATTCATTATGTTGTCACTGGAAACATTACGTGACTCTTGGAAACAGTTTGTGGTATGGGTGCCAGTCACACGTGCTTCATATGGAGCTAGGCTTGCTTAGTTGTGGTGTTTCAATTGTGTGAGCAATAGTTAGTGAAATTAGGGTTAAATGAGTTTACTCATGATGTCGTTAGTTGTGGTGTTTCAATTGTGTGAGCAATAGTTAGTGAAATTAGGGTTAAATGAGTTTACTCATGATGTCGTTAGTTGTGGTGTTTCAATTGTGTGAGCAATAGTTAGTGAAATTAGGGTTAAATGAGTTTACTCGTGATGTCGTTAGTTGTGGTGTTTCAATCGTGTGAGCAATAGTTAGTGAAATTAGGGTTAAATGAGTTTACTCATGATGTCGTTAGTTGTGGTGTTTCAATCGTGTGAGCAATAGTTAGTGAAATTAGGGTTAAATGAGTTTACTCATGATGTCGTTAGTTGTGGTGTTTCAATTGTGTGAGCAATAGTTAGTGAAATTAGGGTTAAATGAGTTTACTCATGATGTCGTTAGTTGTGGTGTTTCAATTGTGTGAGCAATAGTTAGTGAAATTAGGGTTAAATGAGTTTACTCATGATGTCGTTAGTTGTGGTGTTTCCATTGTGTGAGCAATAGTTAGTGAAATTAGGGTTAAATGAGTTTTACTCATGATGTCGTTAGTTGTGGTGTTTCAATTGTGTGAGCAATAGTTAGTGAAATTAGGGTTAAATGAGTTTACTCATGATGTCGTTAGTTGTGGTGTTTCAATTGTGTGAGCAATAGTTAGTGAAATTAGGGTTAAATGAGTTTACTCATGATGTCGTTAGTTGTGGTGTTTCAATTGTGTGAGCAATAGTTAGTGAAATTAGGGTTAAATGAGTTTACTCATGATGTCGTTAGTTGTGGTGTTTCAATTGTGTGAGCAATAGTTAGTGAAATTAGGGTTAAATGAGTTTACTCATGATGTCGTTAGTTGTGGTGTTTCAATTGTGTGAGCAATAGTTAGTGAAATTAGGGTTAAATGAGTTTACTCATGATGTCGTTAGTTGTGGTGTTTCAATTGTGTGAGCAATAGTTAGTGAAATTAGGGTTAAATGAGTTTACTCATGATGTCGTTAGTTGTGGTGTTTCAATTGTGTGAGCAATAGTTAGTGAAATTAGGGTTAAATGAGTTTACTCATGATGTCGTTAGTTGCGGTGTTTCAATTGTGTGAGCAATGGTTAGTGAAATTAGGGTTAAATGAGTTTACTCATGATGTCGTTAGTTGTGGGGTTTCAATTGTGTGAGCAATAGTTAGTGAAATTAGGGTTAAATGAGTTTACTCATGATGTCGTTAGTTGTGGTGTTTCAATTGTGTGAGCAATAGTTAGTGAAATTAGGGTTAAACGAGTTTACTCATTCGTTAGTTGTGGTGTTTCAATTGTGTGAGCAATAGTTAGTGAAATTAGGGTTAAATGAGTTTACTCATGATGTCGTTAGTTGTGGTGTTTCAATTGTGTGAGCAATAGTTAGTGAAATTAGGGTTAAATGAGTTTACTCATGATGTCGGTAGTTGTGGTGTTTCAATTGTGTGAGCAATGGTTAGTGAAATTAGGGTTAAATGAGTTTACTCATGATGTCGTTAGTTGTGGTGTTTCAATTGTGTGAGCAAGGGTATGTGAAATTAGGGTTAAATGAGTTTACTCATGATGTCGTTAGTTGTGGTGTTTCAATTGTGTGAGCAATAGTTAGTGAAATTAGGGTTAAATGAGTTTACTCATGATGTCGTTAGTTGTGGTGTTTCAATTATGTGAGCAATTTAGTGAAATTAGGGTTAAATGAGTTTACTCATGATGTCATTAGTCGTGGTGTTTCAATTGTGTGAGCAATGGTTAGTGAATTTAGGGTTAAATGAGTTTACTCATGATGTCGTTAGTTGTGGTGTTTCAATTGTGTGAGCAATGGTTAGTGAAATTAGGGTTAAATGAGTTTACTCATGATGTCGTTAGTTGTGGTGTTTCAATTGTGTGAGCAATAGTTAGTGAAATTAGGGTTAAATGAGTTTACTCATGATGTCGTTAGTTGTGGTGTTTCAATCGTGTGAGCAATGGTTAGTGAAATTAGGGTTAAATGAGTTTACTCATGATGTCATTAGTTGTGGTGTTCCAATTGTGTGAGCAATGGTTAGTGAAATTAAGGTTAAATGAGTTTACTCATGATGTCGTTAGTTGTGGAGTAAGTGTTGGTAAACTTCGGAGTGTCTGCGATGTATGGAGAGATCACACGATTAGTAGTTTTTAGAGGTTAAAGGTGGTATGACGCCTGTTATATGTCTAACTGGACAAAACAGAATGTCGTGATGTCCAGGCTAGGCAGAAGACGGAGAAAAAGCGCTGAGATCAGCCAGTGTGTAGTAAGATATTACTTTTCATTCTTTGTCTGTGTTAGACATCTTGTTGTTGCACTTGTGAATTTTGCATGGAATCCTTATCCCTAACATAACATAATCTTTTTTGTTTCTTTTTTTTCATTGTTACGCTACCGCCTATGTTTTATCACCCGTATTCATTTAGTAACATTGTGTGTATATGACTTGTTGCAGTTTAAGTGCTGTGGTATTGACAACAGTGGAGACTTTAATCAGCCAGATCCGCCCAAATCTCGTGAACGTGCTAATTATAACACGGTAAGTACAATAACATGGTAATAATAGTAATAATAATAGTAATAGTAATAACAATAATAATAACAATCATGTAATACAAAGTGTGAAAAGACTAACTTTGCCGAATAAAAGAAAGCTATTACCGTCTGATAAAAAAATAAAAGCTTTATCAATGACGACTTGCCCCCCCCCCCCCCTTTTTTTTTTCTTTAACCCCTCTCCTCTGTAACCTCATTCGTCTCTTAAACACAAAGGCCCCAGCTTCAGTGGTATGGAACCAAAATAGAAATGATAAAATTTTAAATAGGAATAATTAAAAATCCGACTGTCAATGGAAGGCAACAACTATGAATGGCGACAACAAGTAAGGCAACAACTATCAATGACGACAACAAGTAAGGCAACAACTATCAATGGCGACAACAAGTAAGGCAACAACTATCAATGGCGACAACAAGTAAGGCAACAACTATCAATGGCGACAACAAGTAAGGCAACAACTATCAATGGCGACAACAAGTAAGGCAACAACTATCAATGGCGACAACAAGTAAGGCAACAACTATCAATGGCGACAACAAGTAAGGCAACAGCTATCAATGGCGACAACAAGTAAGGCAGCAACTATCAATAACGACAACAAGTAAGGCAACAACTATCAATGGCGACAACAAGTAAGGCAACAACTATCAATGGCGACAACAAGTAAGGCAACAACTATCAATGGCGACAATAAGTAAGGCAACAACTATCAATGGCGACAACAAGTAAGGCAGCATCTATCAATGGCGACAACAAGTAAGGCAACAACTATCAATGGCGACAACAAGTAAGGCAGCAACTGTCAATGGCGACAACAAGTAAGGCAACAACTATCAATGGCGACAACAAGTAAGGCAGCAACTATCAATGGCGACAACAAGTAAGGTAGCAACTATCAATGGCGACAACAAGTAAGGCAACAACTATCAATGGCGACAACAAGTAAGGCAACAACTATCAATAACGACAACAAGTAAGGCAACAGCTATCAATGGCGACAACAAGTAAGGCAACAACTATCAATAAAGACAACAAGTAAGGCAACAACTATAAATGAAACTGAGGTTTTTCTGCTTCCATCTTCACAGGGCTGCTACAAGAAGCTAACAGACCTTATAGACGACAACATTATATGGGCAGGTCTTGTACTCGCTGGGATTCTGCTCTTCCAGGTACAATAAATTCACCAGTTTTTTGTTACACTTTTGTTGCTAATATTTTGTCGTTCACTGTGGATCCACTATGTTAACTGTTAGTACACGTCATTGTTACAGTTCTTACTACACAATTGATCGATCTAGATTAATAAGTTAACTGTTAGTACACGTCATTGTTACAGTTCTTACTACACCATTGATCGATCTAGATTAAGGGTCGGCATAAGGTAAATCCCAACCAACCGGTAGATCTCTGAGGATGATTTGGTGGATCTCCAGGTGATAGAGGGAGACAAAATAAAGAATTGTAAAGCTAGCAACATTTAGGACTAGCCTTATCTCGCCGGTTTCTTAAAGCGTATTATCCTCAGAATCAATGAAACTATTTCGGGTTCCAAGTGAAAACTCACCATCTAGCTTACAAATACTCACTTTAATCTTGAACTGTCTGATATAGCAACGCGATCTTTTTTTTTTTGGAAATGAAGTTAACATTCAGTAAGGTATCATTTAGTTTGAATTTTCCATCGCTCTGTGGATGAATGAGCTGGAAGCAGAGAGATCCGGCAGAGGTTAAAGTTACCTATACGCAGCTACAGACATCTGTAAATAGGTGTCTCCGATGGATTCTCCGTATAAGATGGCCAGATGTAATAACAAATATAGAGCTAAGGAAAAGATGCGGCCAACAGCCAATACAAACAGAAATTAAGGTAAGAAAGTGAGGATAGAAAGGACATACACTCAGAAGAGAAAAATCAAGCATAGCCAGAATTGCCCTAGACTGGAACCCCCAGGGGAAAAGAAGAGTAGAACTTGGAGAAGAACTGTTGAAGAGGAAGGTAGGGAAATTAGAATGATTTGGACACAGCTGAAAAAGACAGCCCAGAATAGAAATTGATGGAGAGCAACTGTTTCTGACCTATGTTCCACAGGGAACGAAAAGGAATGATGATGATTATACGCAGCAATTGTTTTTCAGAATGTAATTAAATCTGAAAAAAGATTTCATAGTAGATCTTGAGCGAACTCAGTAAGTCTAAAGTAGATACCCACATATCCTGGGTTGTCTGCCTCTGATCTAGACAGTCATTTTCCAAGCACCGATCATTTAATTATCCAAGCACCAATCATTCAATTATCCAAGCATCAATCATTCAATTATCCAAGCACCAATCATTCAATTATCCAAGCACCAATCATTCAATTATCCAAGCCCCAATCATTCAATTATCCAAGCACCGATCATTTCATTATCCAAGCACCAATCATTCAATTATCCAAGCACCAATCATTCAATTATCCAAGCACCAATCATTCAATTATCCAAGCACCAATCATTCTATCTGTTCTTTTTTTTTTCATTTCCTTTATCTATCCATATTTTTTTATTTTTTTTAACAATGCTGTCGATTTTCTCCTTGCTCACTCATCTATTTTTCATTCACTCTCTTCGACCATTCGTATATCTCGAACAATCAGTCAACAATCCACTTATTTACTCTTCAGTCAGTCAAATGACTATTTTTATATTCATCAGGCGTGTCGTACTAGGCTACTAATGTGAAAGTGTACTCGAGGTGACAACCTCATGACGTACAACACATTACTGCAGAAACCACTACTACAAGAGCACAAAAATGCATTAGTGCAGGCTGTCTGTAAGGGGGGCCCGCAGTAAAGGTGGCCCCCATTCCTCGTAAGGGGACCAGCTGTAAAGGTGGCCCCCATTCCCCGTAAGGGGATCCGCAGTATAGGTGGCCCCATTCTCCATAAGGAGCAAAAAGAAAAATTAATGAATGACTTTATCCGTTAATCCACTTTGTTATCTGTTATTTCATCAATAAACCAATTGTTGTCTGTTTTTCTTTCTTCCATTAACTCACTATATATTCTTTCATCAATAAACCAAATTTTGTCTGTTTTTCTTTCTTTCCCTAACTCACTATCTGTTCTTTCATCAAAAAAAACAATTTTTGTCTGTTTTTCTTTCTTCCATTAACTCACTATCTGTTATTTCATCAATAAACCAATTGTTGTCTGTTTTTCTTTCTTCCATTAACTCACTATCTATTATTTCATCAATAAACCAATTTTTGTCTGTTTTTCTTTCTTCCATTAACTCACTATCTGTTCTTTCACCAATAAACCAATTTTTGTCTGTTGTTCTTTCTTCCATTCACTCACTATCTGTTCTTTCATCAATAAACCAATTTTTGTCTGTTTTTCCTTCTTCCATTAACTCACTACCTGTTCTTTCATCAATAAACCAATGTTTATCTGTTTTTCTTTCTTCCATTAACTCACTATCTGTTCTTTCATCAATAAACCAATTTTTGTCTGTTTTTCTTTCTTCCATTAACTCACTATCTGTTCTTTCATCAATAAACCAATTTTTATTGTTTTTCTTTCTTCCATTAACTCACAATTTCATCTGTTCTTTCATTAATAAATCATTTGTAGTCTGTTATTATTTCTTCCATTAACTCACTATTTTATCTGTTCTTTCAAGAATAAACCGATTTTTATCTGTTTTTCTTTCTTCCACTAAGTCACCATTTTATCTGTTCTTTCAACAATAAACCAATTTTTATTTGTTTTTCTTTCATTAACTCACTTTGTTATCTGTTCTTCCATCAATAAACCAATTTTTATCTGTTTTTCTTTCTTCCATTAACTCACTATTTTATCTGTTCTTTCATCAATAAACCAATTGTTCTCTGTTTTTCTTTCTTCCAATAACTCACTATTTTATCTGTTCTTTCATCAATAAATCAATTGTTGTCTGTTTTTCTTTCTTCCATTAACTCACTATTTTATCTGTTCTTTCAAAAATAAACCAATTTTTATGTTTTTCTTTCTTCCATTAACTCATTATTTTTTCTGTTCTTTCATCAATAAACCAATTTTTATCTGTTTCTCTTTCTTCCATTAACTTACTATTTTATCTGTTTTTCTTTCTTCCATTAACTTACTATTTTATCTGTTCTTTCAACAATAAACCAATTTTTATCTGTTTTTCTTTCTTCCATTAACTCACTATTTTATCTGTTCATTCAACAATAAACCAATTGTTGTCTGTTTTTCTTTCTTCCATTAACTCACTATTTTATCTGTTCTGTCATCAATAAATTAATTGTTGTCTGTTTTTCTTTCTTCCATTAACTCACTATTTTATATGTTCTTTCAACAATGAACCAATTTTTTATCTGTTTGTCGTAGATTTTCGATAGGGGAATTAAGACTTGGGTTGGTCCCTTCTGAATAGATTAGAATAAGTGATAGTCACAGTGAGAAGTAGTAATAGCAATAGATTTCCACGAGTGAGATGGTAGAAATGTGATAGAGGCTGTCTCTGAAATCAAGAAATCTTCTCTCTTTCACCTATCTTCTACGACAGATTTAGACTGAGTCAGACAGTTTACACACATATATATGAAATATATGTATATATATATATATATATATATATATATATATATATATATATATATATATCTACATATATATATATATATATATATATATATATATATATATATATATATATATATATATATCCACTCACATACATACACACATAAGACGACAGTTAGACGTACAGACGTGGGAAAAACTATGGCAATGATTATATGAAAAGTTTTGGGAAAACGAACTGACCTACACGCTGGAATAAATTTTATGAGTAGTTTATTTATCAAGACTAAACTTCTCTCACAACATATCAAATCACATCAAGCATATACAAAAAAATCATAAACAAAAAATCAAGAAATGCTACAAGAATGATAGACCCGTTTGTATGATCCTTCCCTCGAGGTATAGCTCACAGTCCCGTTAGAAGAAAGTGATAGCCCAAAGAGTCACAGATACATATGATTTTGTCTAAAATTCTTCCCCTTTAAGGTATGAACAGACTGGATACTCTGATCTAGTTTAAGGGAATATATATATATAGTTAGCAATACCTTGCATAAAGAAATGTTATGACAGCAAAAATGAATGGGTGTCAAAATACCACCATAAAAGGATCGCTCAGTAATGCATTCACTCTATTCATTCAACTGTGATCACGTGCATTTTTTCCATACTCACAGCTTTGGTAGCCACTTCGGGAACAAAAAACAATATTTTTAGGACTTGCCCATACAGAATCTTCAATGGTAATCTTGGCCAAGAAAACCCCAGGTCCAAAAAGACGGGTTGAATTCACTACTTCCGGGACCGTTCTCTTGGGAATACTATTGTTTTGGATGTCTGTTTAAGTCACATAAAATTGTCCAGGCACGAGCGTTTATAGCGAGCACAGTGTCAACATCTTAGATTTGACACGAATGAGGAATGTCAGGTCGGCACCTTCTCTCAGTATAGGAATTTAGTTGGTCACACCACCACTTGTCAACAGTGTCGGGAAAGTTATTGATTGAAATATGTTACTTGCCAGAAAGGCTGAAAAAATGACAAGAGTGTTCTCAGGAAGAATCAAATCAGGCTCGATGACCCGTTACTTCTTTAAAATCTTAAAGTTCTTGTAAAAGTTATACATCAAATCTTTAAGGTAAGAATGTTTGTTGTTTTCTTCACAGATTTATCTCTTTACTCAAACGCTGGCAAAGTTTGAGTACCACAGTTTCACTATATATAAATGGAAAGAACACATATCAAATAATTATACATACTATAACTGATAATTTAAACTGCAAGCGTAGCTTGTCTTATAGTTTAACACTTCCCGTGGAATAAGTTATATTTAAAAATCAAACATCCTGAATTAGGAATACCTACACATTCCGTCAATACTCAAGATGTAGCAGTCATTTAATAAGTTAGTTTTAAAATATTCTCGACTGCGTATTAGCAGTTAAATTAAATCCATTATAGCTACATGATTTTAAGCTAGAAACTATAATTTATTCCGCTTTCCACTGTAACTCGTCGACTAGAGAATAGAACAGACTTAGGAATTTAACTCTCTGCATAAATCTAACTAGCAAAATGAAATAAGCGATTTAACACTTTAACACTCACAAAATACTAGATAAATAATATAAGATTTACCTCAACACAGAACTGCTAAGAACTTAAACCACTACGATCATACTAAATGACATCTCTATTAACAGAGATTCTAGAGATCGAACGAAGGCTTGTTCTAGTCTTGACTGCGAATTTACTGAGTGAAAATGAAATCTAACTCCCTCCAGTATATATGAAACACCAGACAAAGATGTACACTATTTCCATAAACTACGCAATAGCCTCCCCTTCTCTTAACACCTCCTGTCTTCGCACTTCACGCCAAAATGACCATTCTGAGCGAATGCGTGATGGCGCCTTCTCCACCCTGACACTGAGAATCTACCGAGGAAACTACGTGTCAGATGCAAAATACCAGACAAATGTCTGATACTGCGCCGGGGAGATGTCGGGATTCACGCCTCACCTCAGCGCTCACCGAGAAGCAACGTTTTGACAAGTGAGAGTGCAGACGATATTTCGGCCCTATGTCTGAGATAGCTAAAAATTCGCAGTTATTTCGTCAATCTGCAGCGATTGACCGAATGCATTCTCTCGCCAAATCGTCTGGTGCAAGGAACTGACACGTTACGTAAAAAGTTACTCGTTTAATCAGCAATGAAATGCGTTTCTAAATGAGAAACGAAACTGGTGAAAGTGAGAATGGGAAAAAAATATTTCTCGCAAACGAATGGATACGAAAAATACAGGAAAAAGGTAAAGAGTGATAATAAAATAGAGGATACGGGTGAAAGAAAAAAATAAGAGGATATAGGCAATTTAATGATCATAAAACCTCAGTGACACTGTTTTTCTTTCTTCTATTAACTCACTATTTTATCTGTTTTTTCAACAATAGACCAATTTTTATCTGTTTTTCTTCCGTTAACTCACTATTTTATCTGTTCTTTCATCAATAAACCAATTTTTATTTGTTTTTTCTTCCGTTAACTCACTATTTTATTTGTTCGTGTATGCCTCAACCCACTATTAATATATTTATTCATCAATCCACCGTTTTGTTTATTTCTTTATCCAACAACACACTACTTACTCTATCGATCTACGCGTAACTCGCTTTGTTCAATCATTCCCCACCACTCCATTTGTGTAATCTACCAAACATTTACCCAATAGCATACCCACCATTTACTCTATTCATTTAATCATACACTGACAGTTCGCTTCATTTCTTTCGCTGCTTGCCTTATTTGTTCAGTCATACATCTGCCAATCCTTTTGCTTACTAATTCAGACACGCATGTTTTATAGTGTTTTTTCCCCCTTGAATCACGCACACAGCAATTAACTGATTTACGCAGTCATAATCCTCCATTCATAGCATTTCATCCATCATACACCTTCCGTTTATAATAATTCATCAATCAAGAACCCTCTAGTTATAATACTGTATCAATCATACACCCTCCATTTGTAATATGTCATCAATCATCTTATAATATTTCATCAATCATACACCTTCCATTCATAATATTCTATCACTCATTCATCTCCCCCCACCCATTTATAATATGTTATCAATCATACACGATCCATTCATAATATTTCATCAATCATACATCCCTCACTCACCGTATTTCATCAATGACACATCTTCCATTTATAATATTTGATCTCACCTGTCATACACTAACTTTCACAATATTTGTCCAGTTATTAATATGTCTTGGTATCTTACATTCCAGCTTGTGGAGATAATCTTTGCCATCTACATCTACAAGAGTTCCAACAAGATATTTCCCATCTAGCAGTGTTTCCTGGAAGTGACGTCATCATGAATTTCAAGGAAAACTTTATTTAGACGTTTCTAGTAATGCCGCCAAACTTGTCCACATTCTCGCTGGTGACTGTCTGCTTTACTTGTCTACCATTTAATATAATTCTGTCTTTGTTTTACTGCCTTATTTGACCTTTACCATAGTGTGGCAGATATTTTTCTTGTCTGTCTTAAAAGTAGTTGCTTATTTGAAGCGCTGTGGGCAAATGAAGTTTTAGTTCCTAAGCCAAGTCTGTAGCATTGGCCGGTGTAAGATTGTTTTAGGGTTTATATAATTTTGTCATTCCATCTCTTTCTTGGTCTTCTACTAGTGTAGACGTGTAGTAGTGATTGCAGGGCCGTAGATACGGGGGGAGGGGGTTGGGGGGTTCAAACCCTCCCACCCTTTTAGGGGGGGGGGGGAAATTATACTGTACCAGTACCAAAATAGTGCATTAAAAATGTTTGTATTAAACCCCCCCCCCCTCCCCCAATAAAGTCCTATCTACGGCCCTGAGTGATTGATAGGGCTCGAATTTTATGTCATAGCCAAACCACTTGATTTTCTGTCCCTCTGTGTATCTGATGCAGGGTGTAGTTCATACAGTTTTGTTTTTACACGCAAAAAGATTTGAACAGTTATTTCTTAAAGCTGTAAACTACAACTGTCAGTGCTCATGGCTAGCTTAAAAAAAGTATAATCGATATTCATAGATATTCCAGGTCAAACAAATGATGGCGTCCTTAAAACCACTGGTGACCAGAGACAGGACATATTTTCACAATTCGCCATCATCATCATCTCTCATTAATTTCCAAGGAGCACAGGTCTTCAACAAACGTATGCCAAGTCTTCCTGTCTCGTGCCACCAGGTCAAGGTCTTCCTGTCTCGTGCCACCAGGTCAAGGTCTTCCTGTCTCGTGCCACCAGGTCAAGGTCGTTCCGTGTCTTCTTTATCCCATTCATATATATCTCCAATCCCTTTCCCCTTGTATTGTTTGGTGGCCCTCTATCTGCCTTACCCTGGAGATCCCAGAACAAGGACAGCCTTGTAATGTTAATTCGCTATAATGATTCCACTTTGTTAGGTATCAAAGTTTGCCTACTGAAACTTAATTACGATCTTCAATGGGACACATATATTTTCTTTCGGTTGATTACCACAATTGTCCACATATGATCTTTAACAGAGTGCTGGCATGTATTAAATTCTTCAAAATGTTGAACTCAATTGTTTATACTGTATCGTTATCTAATGGGTGATGTGTTGTCTCCATCTTGTTAAATAGTTGAATTAGGTCTATACTTCTAATGAAGGTGCATGGAAATGTTGTCCCTAAAGATATAAATCTCAGTAAAATATCACAGTGGTTTGGGGCGAAATCGCAAAAAATTTGATGCTTTCATTTGCTGCAAAAATATTTTTTAATGGAGATAATGAAACCACTTTGAATTATTTAATTCTTCATTTATTCATTCCCTGTGATTCAAGAGTTTGTTGTGTGTGTATGTGTGTGTCCTTTTTTTAAATACGCTGCTCCAGTTGCTTGTATTTCCGCCCATTTATTTTTTGGTGTCTCTTATCTTTAAATGGATTTATTCTCTAGTGTCATTCCTCATATTATGACTGAGGTGATTATATTTTGAGTCTGTGTCATGAAGTATGCGACAATTTTGTGATTGTCTCTTTCTTACGTGAATATTTCAGTTTTACTGACCTTGTTCAAGCTTTTTAAATACAATGTTATTTTAACTGCTGGTTTCAAATTGTATTACTTCTGTTTTATTTTATCGCCTCATTTTACACTGTATTACTTTAGGGTTATTTTGTCTCCTCGGTTCAAACGTTATTACTTTCGTGCGATTTTATCTCGTCGTTTCTCACGTTATTACTTTCGTGCTATTTATATCTCCTCGTTTCAAACTTTATTACTTTCATGCTATTTTAACTAATCACTAAAAACTTCTTTACTTTTATACTGTTTTAATTCCTCATTTCAAACTGTATTACTTCCATGTTATTTTAATTCCTAATTTCAAAAGTTATTACTTTTGTGTTCATTTTACTCATCATCTAGCCTGTCCATCATATTCAAGGCATTCTTCTTTATCATTAGATTTCAAACTGTTTTATTTTTTATTTGCTGTATTTTCTAATTTAACAAAAATGCTTTTCTTTCGTGCGTATGTCTCTTCCAGATCAAACTTTTACAAATTATAAGTCTTTAGTTGTAAATTCACAGCATTAATGTAAATGGTACAAATGTTTAAAAAATCATTACGTTTGTATTAGAATGTTGTTTACATTATTTTCTTACCGGCCAAATCTTCCTTTAATTTCTCTCTCATGTGTATCGCCCTTTTCTTTATTTTTGTGTCCAGTATTTATATGTACTCGCATGTTCATTTTCTCTACTTAAACTGTTTTATGGAATCATGTTTGTGCATATATTTAAAAAATTGGAATAACATGCGTTCTGCTAAAGATCCGTCCATATCTACTGAGCCATTGGCACCTCCAATACCAACCATAAAACGACAACCCAGTCTCCATACATTCCACAGATCCATAGCTACAATGTTTGACAATTTGTTGCAATATGTTACAATATTTTTATTAACCAATAATAAAACAGCTCTCTACATTGATTCACTTCTTATGATACAAAGGTTTTTTAAAATGCATAAATGAATGTGCGTGCTGTATAACTTGCATTAATTATGAACGTCTATTTTAGCATTGCTTACAAAAAAATGAATTATAATACTTATTTACTGCCATGGGAGCCGCACTGGTGTAATGGTTACAACGTTGCGCTGGCGACCAGGTTTTCACGGTTCAAGCCCGGGCGTCAGCATTTGAAGAAGTGTCAACGACCGGGATTTTGACTGAATAACCTGAAAGGCTCCTGAGATAAAACCTCTGTGGATGGGAAGGAGCGAAGCTCCTGACCGGGTTGGAAGGAAAGTCCTCAGGTTCCCCAGCCTCGCAATGACATGTCATTGGGCCGAAGGGCTGAAAGCCCAAGTGCCGCTGGTTAAGGGAAAAAAAAAATTTTTTTTTTCTGCCAACTTACATGACAAAAGCACGGTGTTTCGAATTTCTATCGCAAATTTAAGGTTTTCATTTGAAGTACCCCGAGGACGACCCAGAGTCCGCTGGGAGGACAACATTAGACAATCTTTGAAGGACCGAGGACTAGAATGGTACCAGGCCAGGAGGAAGACAGCCGATAGGATAGTCTGGCGCTCTCTCTTCCAAACTTCTACACCTTACGGTAGAAGGGGAACGACTAAGTAAGTAATTTGAAGTACAAAGAGTAAAACATTCCACTGTTATCTGCCTACAATCTTTCTTTATGTGTTTGTATTTTTAATATATACAAATACTAATGTAAAAAACTGCTTAAACTGTACGGCTACATCTTCGCTTTATCAAAATTTCACTAAGCTCATAAACACTCTGGAAGCACGTATCGTAAGACGTAACGAAAATATGCATTTTGTATAAATATTGTATTAAAACAAGGAAGTATACTCGTCAAAAGTTGTAAAATCTCAGATTTAAGGGTCTTTAATATTTGGATATGCGCCCTAATATAACCGACTAGGTTGAACGGGACGCGCCTCGCCAAAACGAGGCAAAACTTTATTTAAAAAAAAACGTATATATATATATATATATATATATATATATATATATGTTTTTTTTTAAATATATATATATACTCGTCAAAACAATGACAAATTAAATTCAAAGTTCCAATTCATCAGCATCTGTAGCCCTGAGGATCTTACTGGGAATTAATTTTGTTGATTCAGTGTGAAATTACTATATTTGCAACGTTTTAAAAAAATATTAATTTTTGCCAACTTCACGTAATTTTGCACACTGTAATTTGTCACCATATAATTTTCACCCTTTGCTGTCCAAGGGAAACTATCAGATCACAAAAACAGTTGTTAATGCCAAATGTACATAAATATACATTATTATTTCAGAAAAATAAACGATCAATACATCTTTTATTTCATATGGTTTTATATAATTTTTTACGTAAGGAGTTATATCTGATTATAAATGTACAGTTGTCACGAGGAGAAAAATGTTTCGCTTATGATTGAATTAAAGCAAGTACAGCAAAGACTTGGGGTTTACAATTCTTTTGATTTTCCACACAGTCCCAATACAATGAAAACCCCTCTTACTTTCTGTTACTGTCCGTTGTTGCAACTTGATGTTGCTGTCCGTTGTTGCAACTTGATGTTACTGTCCGTTGTTGCAACTTGATGTTGCTGTCAATATATGCTTCTTTGACAAACAATTAATAGGATCCCTGCTCCCTCAGACATGTCGTACAAAGTGACTAATAGGAGGTTGTACTTGAGACTGGCAACCTCATCACATGCAAAACACATTTCTACACAAACCAACACCTGCAAGAGCATGTAATGTTTGGTGTATACTGTCCATGCAAGGGAATCAGCTATAGTGGTGGCTCCACGCTCCATGATGATGATGATGATGATATACTCATGAGTCTACATCATGTAGGGATGTTTCTCCAAGAGCAGTGTGGTCATCATTTATCACAATTATCGTCACAATTGTTATCTTTTCTCTGTGGATGTGTCAATATGTGTTGGTTATGGTAAATGTCAAGACTCTTTATTGCTAGATAAGATTAGTATTTGATTTTACAATGAGCACATAACCTTAAAGAAATGGAGATGTCACTTAGAAACACGGCGTGTCCAAAACAAACAATAAATTACAATTAGTCCACCACACATCTAAACAACAAATGGAGTTCTGGATGATACGTGGCAATTTAAAAACTTATAGGGGACCCAAAAACGCAGCAACAGAGAAATGCAGTTAGCGACCCATTGCTTGACTGCATGCGTCAGGGTCAGCGAACCAGAGCTGACCAAGACCCTACTCTACCTCCAAGTGGTGGTCATGGAAACAGGCTGCATCACTGCAGTCTGGCTGAGAGAGTAGGGATCAAAGAGGGAAGGCAAACCCGGTCCCAAAAAATGCCGTGCTGAAGTCGGATGTGTCGGCCGAAAGGCACAGCAACCAACGTCCTTTTCAGGTCGAACGAGGAAGAAGAAGAAAACTTATAGAGAAAGGGTAATGAAATAAACCCAGCCAAAGTTAGCGATAGGGTAACAAATAAATCAAACCAAAGTTAACAATTGGCGCAGGAGGATATTAGGTGCTTATCTAGTTGGCTGCGCTAAAAATAGAATATACTGTACAGTCTAGTGCAGCAGTGGGCAACCCAGGTGTTGTTGGGATCTACTTTAGAAACATTGAGCTCTCTGAAGTTCTTCCTTGATTAAATCATGGCTATGTTCAAGTTTCAGGGTATATGAGTTTAGAATAAGTGTTGCCTATATGTATCTGTTATCTCTGCCGCAAGATCTGATTCCTGAAATTCCATCAGCAGAGCAGTTGTAGCCGCGTATACCGTAATTTTCTTCAGATACAGACTATATCCCACTACAAAAACAGAAAGAGGCTGTGGTGAAGTGGGATGTTATAAATACTTATAGGGAACTTAGTGTACTGACTGAGATCAGCTGTGAAGGTATCTATATCTATTAAGAGTAGTGTATTATAGATAACCTTACTTGCTACCACATATCTATATATCTCAGTCAGAATTATTCTGGAATAGTGTGATGCTACGTTATGTGTCTAGGGTATGTGTATGGTGAAGTGTAAGTCACAACAACAGACAGATAAACAATTTAATTTAATCCACTACTCTTAACAACACTGTGACACTCACATACATATTACACTCTATGAGAATAGCTTAAAGAAGTCACTCGTAACGTTTCAAATAACAATATGTATTCATTACTGGCATGAATGAATATGTGTCCTGATTCAACTACAAGGGAATCAGGAATCACAATCAATTTAAATTACAAGTTATGTACAGAATGTATTTAATATGAATATTGTAGTGACATATATTATTACAAATGTTCTATGTGTGTCAGTTGTGTAGTAGTAAAATGAGGTAATACTGGTTTTATTTTGTTCAAGCTCTGTTGGTATTTGTCATCATGACTTCAATAGTTTGTCTTTAGGGACCAGTATTGGAGATGTTCACAGTTCCTGATTTTAAGACAAGTAAATTCCCCTCTTAATGTTAATTTTATAAAGTCAGTTCAATATGAGGGGACATAATGTTGAGCTCAGCTGGCCAATTCGCTTATCTGGCGTGATGGCGGCAGGAAAGGACTCCTCTGCTCGAATTCTCCTCTGGGTTCAGGAGACACCTCACTGATAGCTAAAAAGACCAAGGAGTATGCTGTCCGACTCAGGATTCAGCAAAGCTCTGACTAGGTGCTGCTCAGTACCATCAAGACCACTGTCCCTGAAATCAAGAAGGATGTACCTTCTACTTCATAACTAATTTATATTCTCTTTTAC
>JAMPIV010015302.1:0-65368 GCA_024509875.1 Oreohelix idahoensis
TAAAAACATATTTACTTGTACTGTAATAATAATACCCACACTGTATTAGATCACTGTATCACCAAAATCTTTTATTACACTGCAGTGCATGTACTACTTGTATTAATTATTTTTGTTAAGAAAGAGAAATGTTTTCAAAATAACATTACAAACGATTCAAAACCAGGCGCAACTTACGTATATATATGTACTTGCACAGATGTAGCCCACTATTTAAAATAATGAGGAATCCTCTTTTGCACCAAACTGGATAGTCTCCTTTTGGCTGCTAAGTCCCGCATTCTCTTCAACAGCAGAAGCTGTGTAGGACAGCTGTCATCTTCTTGCTCGTACCAAGCCATCGCTGTTTCTAGTGCTATAAAGGCCTCTTCAGGACTTGGTCGACGTTTTGGTTTTTCTTCATAATCTACAAGTACATCATGTACTTCTGAGGAGTCTTCATCATCGGTCACTACATGTATTTGGTTTTTCTTCTTGCACAAAAGACAAAATTTCTTCGTCATTCAAAAACTGAAAACCAGAATCATTATCATCTTCTAGCCACATGTGTGCATCATCTTTGTCACAGTCCGAAAATCCGGGCATTGCTTGAACAGTTCCACAACTTCATTTATACAATCATCATTTGTGTCCACTGCAGTAGTTTCATTTCCTCCTTTTTTCCCAAGCAATCTACTCCAAGCCTTGTTGAGATTATCTTGTGACAGGGTGGTCCAAGCATCAGCTAACATATAGCAGCAGTCTTTGATATTAAGCTTTTTGGAAAACGCCACCACACTTTCTTCATCTTCAGCCAACAATAAACGACGCAGGACTTCCTTCTTGTACATCTTTTTAAGCTTTGCTATAACACCCTGATCCATTGGTTGAATCAGTGCTGTTACATTGGGAGGCAGAAAAATTACTTTAAAATTTGCATCAACTGCATTCAATGTATCCGTCTCTGGATGAGATGGTGCATTGTCCAGTAGAAGAATTACTTTTCCAGTTTTCTTTTCTTGTTCTCTCAACCTCTTCACATTTGGGATGAACTGATTTGTATACCAATCAAGAAATATTTCACTATTCATCCAAGCACTCTTCTGTGCTTTGTAACACAATGGGAGACATGTCACATTCTTTAAACAACGTGGTTTTTTTGGCTTTGCCGATCATTAGCACCGGTAAACGATGACTTCCACTGGCATTAGCGGCTACCAAAATTGTTACTCTCTCTTTGCACTTTTTAAACCCAGGGGCAGCTGCTTCGCGCTGAGATGCAAGTGATTTTTGAGGCAATGATTTCCAGTATAAGCCAGTCTCATCGGCATTATACATATCATCGAGTGAATAACCTTCTTCTTCCAAAAAAGCCAAGAATGTTTCTTTAAAATTTTTAGCGGCAGTTGCATCGCTAGATAAAGATTCCCCTTGAATCTCCAATTCTCGTATGCCATGACGAGATTTAAAGTTTCTTAACCATCCCTGGCTAGCCTTAAAGTCAGGAGGACCGTCAAGTTGATTGTTGAACTGAAGTGCCTTTTCACACAACAGAGAACCAGAGATAGGTTCCCCTTTGCTTCTTCTTTGCACAAACCATATATACAAAGCCTCTTCCAATTTCACATTTTTCGCATTTCTCATGGTTTTACGTTTCTTCGACCCATTTTCACTATCAAATTTCGATGCAAAACTCATAATTTTATCCTTGTTACTTTTGATGTCAGAGACGGTAGCTTCCCAACATTGAAAATCCTCGCAAGTGAAGACACAGTTTCACCTTGTCCTAGTCTCTTGATAATTTCTGTTTTCGTTTCAATTGACAAAACATTGCGGTTCCTTTTATATGCTTTAGACCTACTGGAAGATGCCATATCGCACAGAGAGAAATACTTGTACACCAAAATTATTCTGCTGTAGTAGCAGACACAATTATATTTTAAGTTGAACTGTCTGTTTAGCCAGTGTTCTACCCTAGAACGCACACGTACACTGGATTGGTTAAACCAGATATTAACTGACTTATTTATGATCTAACTGACTTCCTGTACGTAAGCGACCGACCATTAGCCATCCCATTCTCTACAAATTGGTCGCACACATTTGAAGTTTGCCGCATCAAAAGATTCAGGATTTTAGTCTAACGTGACTGTGGCATCTGATTTTTTTTTTTTTCTGGAAAAAGTGTTCGGATAATTGGATGTTCGGATATTGAATCGTTTAATAAAAGTCTCCCCGTAAAATAAGCGCTAGTTCATTTATATTTTTAATGTCATCATGAATTAGAATATAAATATATATTTTGTCAGTACCTCGTAATGAATATAGTGCATTTACCAGCTCGATTAAATATCTTTTTTAACTGGTTAAAATCAGTAAGTTAAGACTAACGCATACAGCCGGAACAATTTTAGCTATAGATTATATTTAGTTCGCTAGTCAATTAACACACAATATAAATCCTAGTGGAATATAATTGACGGAGAACTCAAACAGTTAAAATCACTCTACACAGAAAAATCATTAGTGAAATAAAATACGGACTTAACAATTAATCCAACACTCAAACTTCTAGTATAGTATTTTACCACTAAAACACAGTAAATAAATGATCTCCAATCGAAAAACTAAGTAATTCCACTGTTATAGAGATCTTTAGAATTCGAAGCTAGATGTTCTCTGAAATTCTGTTGGTACTGGATAAATTGAGTTTAAAGGCAGAGATTTTATATATATTAAATTTGCCAAAAAACTTCGCTCAGACTTGTTACTTTTAACGCCTTTGGGCTTAGATTTCGGGCTTTTCCTCGGCTTCCTTCGATCTGCGAATCAGAGGGAAAATTCACAGGCTTTTACCGCCTGCAGACTCTGGCAATCGAGCGAAACCCGTTCTTTGATCTTGCCGATTCTCACCGTGGTTTAATTACCTTCTAAATGAACGGATTCAGGGGGAGTAACTGTGATTATCTGCTCCCTTGGTTTCCAAATTATCTACTCCTTCTACTCAAAATTATTTACCCCTGATCATGTCTAACGAAAAAATACGTTTCAACTAACATTAGCTTATCTTCCCCTGAGCCAAAATTATGACTCTATGGATAAATAGTCGCCCCTTTCTATGCGTTCCGTCTCTCCTGTTTGATTCCTATTGCAACGATTTCCAAATCGCTGGCTTTAAAATTACAAGTAACCGGCCCTCAACCGTTAGCTAAATAGGTCTACATGGTAAACATTCCTAGGAAATAGAGAACAGGAAATAAAAAATAGGTGTGTTAAATTAAGAAAGAGACAGATATTTGAGTGTAGGAGGGTTTTACGTTAACCAACCGTGCTATGGCCTCATAAGAAATCACAGGGCCACATCTCCAATCCAAACCTGCAAGTTGGAAGGAAGAGCTGGAGAAGAGAGGGATGGTCATAAGCAGCTCTAAAACAAAATCCATGGTGATATCACGAGAAGAAAGAAAACATCAGATTAAGTTGGGAGAACAGGTCCTGGAGCAGGTCGACCACTTTAAATATCTCGGAGCTATTATAGACCGAAAGGGAGGCATCAAAGAAGAGTTGGCCCACTCGGGAAGGAAAGCAGCGGCTGGGAGACTTTTTCAGGCCATAAATCGTGGATTCCTCAGCAAGAAAGAGGTTGGTAAGAAAAGAAGATGGCTGTATACCGCTCCACCTATGTCCCAGTCTTGACATATGGCTGCGAGTCGTGGGCAATGACTACAACCCACAAAAGCCAGATCCAAACCTCAGAAATGAGGTATCTGAGGAAAGTGGTTGAAGTAACAAGAAGAGACATGGTCCGCAACCAGACGATCCGTCAAGGCCTAAAATCCCATCCGCTGCAGACCCAAATAGAACAGTCCCAACTAAGATGGTTTGGCCATGTCTGCAGAATGGGAGAAGATCGGCTACCACGACAAGCATGGGGGAAACAAAGAGCCAGGGATCCAGACCTCCAGGACGACCCAGAGTCCGCTGGGGAGGACAACATTAGACAATCTTTGAAGGACCGAGGACTAGAATGGAACCAGGCCAGGAAGAAGACAGCTGATAGAATGGTCTGGCGCTCTCTCTTCCAAACCTCTAACCTCACACCTCACGGTAGAAGGGGAACATGAAAAGAAAATGTAGATGTATGAAAATTCTATTTTCATAATATCCTCGGATGCCACAATTTACAATCGGGACAGAGCGTCTGCTACTACATTATGTACTCCTTCAATTGGAAGAATGGTGAAATGGCTACCAAACTTCTACGGTGAACCCCGCTCAGTCAAGCGGCAAACCAACATGGTACTGTCGAAACTGATGACTATCAAAAGTACTTACAAAAATGCTTAGCATGCACCAATCAAACACTGGGAAAAATAATCACTACCCTAGAATAAACATCACCAGCATAAGACTAATTTGGCAGGCACTGTATCATGATATTCCCCAGAATATGGGCAGTATCAAGTTGGCGTACAATCTGCGTCCAAACCAGACGGCCGTCGAATCCTCACTGCTCTTTTTGTGGCGCTCAAAAAATTCTTGGTGCCCGAATCTTCCCACTGGTCACATGACTCAGTCGTTCGGCTATTTTCGTCGGCTTCCAACCGGCTTGCCTTGTTGTTAAATGTAGATGTTGGGACTGGTGTAGTAAAGTGTAACGATTGTCAACTCATTAAACCCAGCACAGTTTTGGTCATACAGGTCATCTTGTCCTGGAACGTGATGAGGCTCCGACAAGAATGTGAGTAGACAATGAGTGTGTATATGAATGTCAGAACGCGAATGGTAGAATGATTCGATAGAGTTGACAAGTTGGTAGTACATCACTCATACTCACACTGTTCGAATTCAAGAAGTACTGGAACTACGGTGGTCTTTTTATAACATTTAATGAGACGCACACTTGGACAGTACGTGTATGGTTACAGGAACAAATGTCGACATAGACAGCATAATGTTGATCACAGGAATATCATCTTAAGTTAGCATTCATGCTTGGCAAATATCATAATGGAGCATTCGTAAATAAGCATTCAGAATTCCATCATGTAAATCATCTGGCTTTACTGACTGGGCACGTCAGACCAAACGGACCTTTCCAACTAATAAGGAGTCTATTTTCACGACAAGGTAGCAAAACAAATGCTTTGTCACCAGGACAAAGTTGTCGTAAAGTTCTCTTCTTATTAGCAAATTGTCTTGCCTTCTGCTTAGCAAATTCAGAAGAGGACGTTGCCAATTTGCATGCTTCGATAATCTTCTGTCTCAGCGCGATGACATACTCGTAAGAAGATTTTGTGTCATCGTCAATATTGTCAGCTGTTATAAGATCATGCAGCAAAGACATTGGGCCACGCGGTCGCGCGCCAAAGACAAGTTCAAAGGGCGAAAACCCTGTATGTTCATTGGGGACCTCTCTGTACGCGAAGAGGGCCGCGGGTAAAACCCTATCCCAATCTTGAGGATGATCCTCAGTTATCTTCCCTAATAAGTTCTTAAGTGTTCTATTTAGTCGCTCGACCATCCCATTGGACATAGGATGATAGATGCTACTCAAAGATCTCTCTATCTGTAGAGTAGACATTACTTGAGACATGGTATCCGATATCAGTTGGGTGCCATGATCTGATAATATTTCTCCGGGGAATCCCAGCCGAGAAAATATAAGCCAAAGAGCATCTGCAATGTCAGTGGTAGTAATGCTCTTTAGAGGGATAGCCTCTGGCCAACGTGTGCACATGTCTACACACGTTAAGATAAACTGATGTCCTCTAGCAGATTTGATCTTGAATGGACCAATGATGTCTATCGCCATTTTCTGGAATGGACGAATAGGAATATCTGCACCCTGAATAGGCGCAGCATGACGAGGACCTTTGGATTTGACTTCTTGACATACTTTACAGGATCGACAATAGATCCGTATGTCCTTGTTCACAAAAGGCCAAAAGAAAGCCGCAAGAACTCTTGACTTTGTACGGGAAAAACCCATGTGACCAGCACACTGAGAGTCGTGTGCATGTTGTAAGATCTTAACTCTCAAATTCTTGGGTACAAGAATCTGAGAATGACTTGACTTAGTGGAGTCTTGCACCATACGTACAAGTACGCCATTCTTCATTGTAATCCAAGATTTACAATTTGAATCTTTATTCGGATCACCTTTCGTTACAAGAGTGAAGAATTTCTTAAGAGTCGGATCTTCTTCTTGTTGTTTTATAAACGAGTCACGAGAAATTACCAAGGGATCATCTTGGTTCTGCACTTCATTATCTTCAACAGATGAAGTTTCAGGCATATTGAGAGCTTGAGCTCTAGTGACTACCGCATTAGCAGATTGCATATTTTGATTTTCCCAAACGGAAATTTGCTCCGGAGTGCATTCTTTGACTCCGTGAATGCGACCGATGATAAGATCAGCGATCGGATTCGGCAAAAGACATGCGTGTACATCTCCTGTGAAGAAAGGAGTAGCAATCCTAATGATAGCGGTAGAGTATTTCTCTATGGTGCCGCCAAATGTTACGCATTTGACTACTTTGCCTGTAGAATGAGAAGGATCTATGAGTGACTGCCTAACCCCAATAGTTGTGCATCCAGAATCAAAAAGTACTGAGACTGGATTGTCATTTACTAAACCTTTGTGTAAGACAAGAGAACCTCTCCCATCATGCGCGATTGACGCAGGAAGAGTGGGAAGAGGATGGCCACAGCTTAAAGTAGACACTGTGGTTGGCTCAAATAATGTTTTGCATTGGGGGCACTGAGATGCTCTCCCAAAATCAAAAGCGGCACATGCCATATTATTAGAGTCATCATTATCTTTATTTTGTTTATAGGCTTCGTGGGACTCTTGCTGTGCAGAGTTCGCCTGGTAATGAGCTTTATGTTTTTTGAATTGTGCTCTACCTCTGTTATTATTGCCTCTGTACTTATCATTGTTTCCACTATTATAACCCCTACTCGGGTTTGAATCATAGCTCCTTTGGTTACTATCATCATATTCATTATAATGAGTATCTCGGTAATTATGATCTTGTTGTCTCCATGAAGGAAAACTTGGATAGTTTCTAGAATGACTTCCTTTGCGAAAGTTCCTGTAATTATGACCACCCCTGAATCGAGGGCTGTCAGCTCTTCTCCAGGTATTCGAAGAAGAACCCTGAAATGATTGGTTACCTTGGTTCTGATAACTGTAATAGTTACCTTTTTTATTAAACTTATTTTGAGGTCCTTGGAATTTGTGAGAGTGATTAGGGTTGTATGGTGTTGCAGAAGCAACTGGCATACCTTCTTTAACCTTACTGTTGCTAATAGCTACGTCCGGATGTGCAGTGACGTATTGGGTACAATACTGTTCCATTTCTTTTAGAGACTTAGGTTTACGCTCATGTAAGAATTCGAGGAAAGGTTTATTTATACTTGACATAATCTTGTCTCTGAGTATCAAGTCCATAAGGGCTTCATAAGTTTTTTCTGTTTTGGATAGCTCAATCCAACGATCAAATGTAAGACGTGTCCTTGCAATGAATTCTGAGAATTCTACACCTGCCTCAGGCACCATTGTCTTAAACAACTTCCGATAACCCTCTTCAGACAACTGATACTTCTTTAATAAGGCTGCCCTAATAACATCATAGTTATCTTTGTCAGCCTCTTCAACCAAACTTAAACTAGTCAGAGAATCACCTTTCAGATTTTCTGATAACTGGTTAGCATATTGTGATTTGTCCACATTATGGGCTCGACACGAGCGTTCAAATCTATTTAGCCAGAATGTTATGTCATCACTGGAAGGGTTGAACGCTGGTACCTTGACCTTGTAAGTAAAGGGTTTACCATTACCACCAGATGCTTGATTACCATCACTTATGTTTGTTAACTTTAACTTTTCTAACTCAAATGCTAAAAGTTCTTTTTGGTGTTCATGTTCTCTTATTGCTTTTTTCTCTTGAGCTTCAGCTTGTAATTTTCTCTGTTCTGCAGCAGCTTGTAATTTTCTCTCTTCTGCAGCAGCTTGTAATTTTTTCTCTTCAGCAGCAGCCTCATCTTTTCTTTTCTCTTTTTCCATTTCCATCTGGAATCTTTTTTCATCAGTCTGTATCTGCAATTTCTTTTGTTCATCCTCTCTTTGTAATTTTTTTTCCTCAGCTGCTAATTTCTTTTCTTCAATCAATGCTTTTCTTTCTTCAGCAGCAGCAGCAAGTTTTCTCTCTTCTGCAGCTAATGCTTTGTCATATTGAGCAACTGCCCATTCTTCTAATTGCTGACCAGTCTTATCAAGAGCCCTGCCTTGTGTGATAAAATAATCTAATGTAGACATCTTGTCTAATAAGATCAGTAATTTGCAAAAGTAAATAAATTCACTTTCTTAGTCTTAATCAAAGACCTTGTATGATAACTTTGTAACCTGTGGACAATAGTACTTAACTATCCCAATCACTGTGGGAAACAAGCCTTACAAAGGTCTTGTATAAATCCTTATATAATAACAGCTATAAGTTGCTGGTTCACTCTATAATATAAGTGCAGTGCACCAGAAATAGTGTTTTATATCATCAACTGTGTACCTTTAGTAATAGCAATTAACTATCAGTTGATTCTTGTACATCAGTTTATATGATCAACTATATTTTAAATAGTGTATGTCGATCAGGCACAAAACAAAACAGTTATACAGAAGAAAATGAAAACATTTGCGGAAATGAAATAAATCAAATGGGAAAAACAATAAAAGATAAACCGCAAGAGGATAACAAATACAAATAACGCCACAGTATATAAATATAAATTGAGAATAGAACTGAAAGATAGAATAGGGTAGACCAACAAATTACAAACAAATCAAAACAAACTAAAGAACAGAGGAATATTACAAAAACAACAATGAGTACAGTCTTCACAGCTAACACTAATAGCAACAGCTGTCGCAGCAAATTTTCAATCAAGAAAATTCCACCTATAGAAACGCACACATCAGACCCTCTATTACGTGGGATACTCTGTTGTGTGACACCGCCCAACCAAAACAACAACCCGCTGGATACAAACAAATATCACATATAAATATTTAAACATAAATACATAAATGCATAAATAGTATGGCTATATGATGTAAATAGAGTGTTGCAGAAAGAATGTGTTGTAAAGAAGGCTCAGTTACACTGCCTAATAGTACAGTACTGTGGTACTTTATTAAACAAATACTTCTGGTCTAATTATTTTAAATTCAACACAGAAATAGAAGCTCCATCGTTGATGTGAATGATAACAATCGATGTAGTACTTCTCAGTTCAATAACATTTCCTTTCGCAAACACTGTCAAATATTCTCCAGCCCTGATGTGTAATGTTCTATGTTTCAACCAAGCTTGCTGTGTAACACTGTCAGTTGTATGGCAAATGTCCAACGAACCAAATGTCAACAAACGCTGACCTAGTTACTGCATACTCTCGACAGGACAGGTCACGCTGACATCACTGTAGAGTTGTACTGTTGATGTATTTGTGTGTCGTAACAGACCCCAAGGAACGTCTGGTCTCAGTAGTTTACTTCTCAACATGGTCACTGTGCAGGTTGACCCAGGAAGCTGGCACACCAGTTGTTAAGTCATGTAGTCGTTAACTCATACTGGCTACTAGTTGTTAAATCACGCTTTATTTGTTAAATGACGTGAATGTCCACCAGTTGATAAATGTAGATGTTGGGACTGGTGTAGTAAAGTGTAACGATTGTCAACTCATTAAACCCAGCACAGTTTTGGTCATACAGGTCATCTTGTCCTGGAACGTGATGAGGCTCCGACAAGAATGTGAGTGTAGACAATGAGTGTGTATATGAATGTCAGAACGCGAATGGTAGAATGATTCAATAGAGTTGACAAGTTGGTAGTACATCACTCATACTCACACTGTTCGAATTCAAGAAGTACTGGAACTACGGTGGTCTTTTTATAACATTTAATGAGATGCACACTTGGACAGTACGTGTATGGTTACAGGAACAAATGTCGACATAGACAGCATAATGTTGATCACAGGAATATCATCTTAAGTTAGCATTCATGCTTGGCAAATATCATAATGGAGCATTCGTAAATAAGCATTCAGAGTTCCATCATGTAAATCATCTGGCTTTACTGACTGGGCACGTCAGACCATAACCAATATATAGGAAGGCTCCTAGACCTAACCTCGTCTAGCGAATATCCCTTCACGTAAAGTTCAATATATATATTTTCCATAAAGATATAGGAATCCCAGACATGGGTTCTCACATGTAGCAGTGATCTCTTGGTTCATCGAGCGATAGTACAGGCATCCCTTTTTCTCACTCGATAAATACAAAGTATATGAATTTCAACATGGCTGTGCTTCTCTCGTGAGCTCCACTCACTATTGGATACAGACCAAAATTGGTCATTCGTTAAATGTCCTCATTTCTTCATAGCTTCTATCATAGAGGTAATTGAATAATATCATATAATCTAGTGCTGATACATAGGAATGTCATCTTCCTTTGAATAAATATTCTTTTCAAAAGTACCACTGTGCATCTGCTTATCGACAACGATGGCGAAGCCCAAGTTCATAATAAATTGTGGTTTTACCTTTCTATGCGAAATATAACTTTGCCATTCCTTGGCAAAAGAGAATAAACACTGGGGTAAAGTACATACAACATGTCTAAATGACTATCACTTTTCCCCATTTACTTATAGATCACTTTTTCGGCGATAAGCCGGCTACAACAAAATTCGACATCCCGACAGGATGACAGCCATGAATCACACCCCCTGCTAGCGATACTTCCGCTGCATAGCCTTTGACCTTTTCTAGCGACAACCAACATAGTTCGACTTAGAAATGTAAAGATATCCATATATAAGACAGACTCGTCCTACTCATACAAACACTACGTATAAATTCAGGCCATAGATATACTGAAGCAAGAACAATCTATTCCTACCCAGCCAAAGAATAAATCGCAGTAGGCCTAAATTCGTCCGCGGAGTCCGATCGAAGATGACGGAACTCCTTTCAAGGGAAGTAACTCAAAAATGACTTCTCCTTAAGCACTTAAAAAGGAAATACTTTGTTTACAAAATATTTGCGAACATAATAAGTATATAAATGTATTATATTGCAAGATAGTAAAGATTGCACTTTACACTTGTCACTAAACAAGCAAGCACACACACGGCCTAAAATAGCGCCATGACATCCAACCCCCACCCCCCCCTTAAGAAAGAAAACAAAGTTTTCTTCCATCCGGAGGTTGCTGGGCCCCGACCCCCATCACAGGTTCGGACGCCCATATGCCAAATAACAGCATACCCTCAACTGACCTATCAGTGCCATTCTTAACATATCGCTGTCTTGCCTATGCAACAACAATCAGGACTAAACCATATGTACATAATAACTTCCCCAAGGTTATGGCAGCCGTAAAAATGACAATGGCTGCCTAACCTGAGAATCAGAACATTTGTACCCCGTCAGGCAGTTTCTTGCTCATTTATGTACAACACTCAAAGTTACATTAATATTAACCATCTAGCATGACTTAAAGCACAACAAAATGCCTTTATGGCACATGAAACCGATGAACATAACATTTTAGAACCAAGCAAGACATTCAAATATGAAAATGAGTTAACTATACAGGATTCGCAATTACTTGTCAACCAGAGTGTGATATACAAGAATAATTCAACATGGGATGCTCCTGTACTTTCCAAAAATTACTGTCGTAGATTTTCGATAGGGGAATTAAGACATAGTTTGGTCCCTTCTGAATAGAACTAGACAGGTGGTGACTCAGTGAGAGATAAGATAAGAAATAGATTTTCACGGGTGAAATGGTGGAAAGATAGGTAGAGTCTGTCCCTGGACTCGAGAAGATCCTCTCGTTCAGCCTATCTCTACAACAGAACTTTGTTAGTCAGACAGTATACCTAAATATATATAAATATATATATATATATAAATATATCAACCACTCACACACACATAAGTGACAACAGTTAGACGCACAGACGTGACAAATTATATTTATGGAATAGGGATATTTTGAGACGAGCTGACTAACACTTGTAAATAAAGTTTTTTTATGTAAATTTTATTTACTATAAAGAAACTCTACAACAGCAATATTATGAATATCAATCAAATACAAATAAACATAGGTTAATGAAATTAATAAAGAAATAGACTCATAGGTGTAATCCTCCCTCCCTCTGTTGAGACAAGATCCTGTTAGAAGAAAGTTATTAACCCCCAAAAGTCAAAGATTTATACGCTATGGTCTAGGATTTCCCTCTACAGTAAAGAACAGAGTTTATACGTTAATCTATTCTGAAAAGGGACAGTATTAGCAAAACTTACTAAAAAAAAAAATAACAACGTGTGTTCCTGGATTCTACAAGATATATATATATATGAGAATTATTCATTCATCCTTCCTCTCTTCTCAGACAACCGTGGCCACATGCATTCGTTCTTACCTAATACTTGGTTTGCACCTTCTGGAACAATTCTTTAGGACACACGCACACAGCAAATCCAGGGTTATTTTGGCAAAGAGAACCCCAGCTCCTCAAAGACAGATTAAATCCACTTCTCCGGGGAACGTTCACTTTGTTACTTTTATTTAGGACTTCTGTTTATGTCACATTAATTAGACCAGGTAAGAAATTTAACAGTGCTCACAGTGTCAATAGCTTGAGATTTCCAGTACATAGGAATGTTAGCTCGGTAACTTCTCTCAGTATAAAAATGCCTTGTCACACCACAAATGGTCGATAGTTGGAAAATGTCACAAGTTTGATTATGTCAAATGTTTGATTTTGTTGCCACCACGGCTGAATGTATATGAAAAAAATGGGGAAAAAAGAAATCTGGATCTATAGGCCCAGTTACAAAATTTATTCTTAATGTCCTTTGGGTTGGTACTCTGTCTATTTCTGGGTGTAAACACGAAGCCAGACAGGTTTACCCTGAAGACCCAGACACCAAGTAAAAATGCTCTTTTGTAAGGTCACTCAGATTTATATGGTAGATTTTGGGTTTGACCCAATACTGTGTAAAGGAGAAAAAAATACAAATACTTAACCATAATATAGTATTCTCAATCCTATCCTTAACCCGCGTAAAATATAATATATTCATACACTCAGTTATTTAACTTTGAATAGAACTAAACGTGTATCTCATATTGAATCGTTTAATAAAAGTCTCCGTAAAATAAGCGCTAGTCATTTATATTTTTAATCATCATGAATTAGAAGTAAATATATATTTTGTCAGTACTCATAATGAATAGTGCATTTACCAGTCGATTAAATATCTTTTACTGGTTAAATCAGTTAGATTAACGCTACAGCCGGAACAATTTAGCTGTAGATTATATTTAGTTCGCTAGTCAATTAACACACAATAAAATCCTAGTGGAATATAATTGACGGACTCAACAGTTAAATCACTCTACACAGAAAAATCTTAGTGAAATAAAATACGGACTTAACAATTAATCACTCAAACTTCTAGTATAGTATTTACCACAAACACAGAAATAAACGATCTCCAATCGAAAAAACTAAAAAACTAAGTAATTCCACTAATTATAAGAGATCTTAGAATTCGAAGCTAGATGTTCTCTGAAATTCTGTTGGTACTGGATAAATTGAGTTTAAAGGCAGAGATATATATATATTAAATTTGCCGAACTTCACTCAGACTTGTTACTTTTAACGCCTTTGCTCAGATTTCGAGGCAAAATTTTCCTTATCCTCTGCCACAATTACAATCGGGACAGAGCGTCTGCTACTACATTATGTACTCCTTCAATTGGAAGAATGGTGAAATGGCTACCAAACTTCTACGGTGAACCCCGCTCAGTCAAGCGGCAAACCAACATGGTACTGTCGAACTGACGACTATCAAAAGTACATACAAAATGCTTAGCATGCACCAATCAACGCTGGGAAAAATAATCACTCCCCTAGAATAAACATCACCAGCATAAGACTAATTTGGCGGGCACTGTATCATGATATTCCCCAGAAAATGGGCAGCATCAAGCTGGCGCACAATCTGCTTCCAAACCGGACGGCCGTAGAATTCTCACTACTCTTTTTTGGCGCTAAAAAAAATCCCTTGGCGCCCGAACCTTCCCGCTGGTCACATGACTCAGTTGTTCGGCTGTTTTTGTTGGCTTCTTTATCACTAAACAAGCAAGTACACACATGGCCTAAAATAGCGCTGTGTCAAGGACAATATTCACTTTTTTGTCTTGGAAAGGAGGACAAGGGAGGACACTATAATGAAAAGTAGGACATATTTATTTTAAATAATAAATGACAGCGAAGCTTATTTATTACACATCAAACAATAATCTCATCTTCGTCTTCTTTCGTTCGCTTGAAATATATTGTCTATATCTGCAATGTTGTTTCTTGTATAAACTTCACTGTCTTTTGTAGTTCATACAGAGGTCCGTATAGTTTTGCTTCCAGTGTTGTTTCTCTGGGCCAGTGGGTTTGCCTCAATATATCATATTCGGGGCAATCTTGAAGTACGTGCTCCGCAGTCTGGGGGTGCCTGTCCACATGTACACATGGCTGAATTGCCAATCTTGAATTTTGTATACATGTGGCTGCGGAGGCGGTTGTGTCCTGTTCTGAGGCGCAGAATGACAATTTGTTCTGATCTGTTCATAGCTTGGTAGTCATCCTGTGTTGGTGTTGGTGGCTTTCTGATTGATTTGATCATCTTTTTCTTCTGATGGTACGTAACTGGTACATCCGGTTGCTCATCTGCAGCACCTTCTTTAGCCAGCCCGTCTGCTCTCTCGTTTCCTGGTATTCCACAATGAGACGGTATCCACTGCATGGCGACCCTGCGCTGGTTGCACAGTTCAGAAAGTAGGGCTTGTATACTTGGCAATTTTCAGGACTGAAGTGCTTGGAGTGCTGATCTTGCATCTGTCAGGAATACTACAGGCTGTGGACCGAGATTGGTGTTCAGTAGTTTCTCAGTTGCCACCTTGATTGCCTGGACTTCTGCATCATAGTTGTTACAGAATTTCCCCGTTGGTACTCTGACCGTATCCCTAGTGTTGTTTGGGTATTCTATGTACACTCCTGCTCCTCCATTCTTTACTGCATTCTGTGCTGACCCATCCATGTATACTCGGACCCAGAGGTCCTGTGGGTATTCATCATCCAGGAAACTGAGAGTGACTGTCCTACGTTGCACGCTGTTCTGTTCATCCCTGTCGAATATTCCTTTCACTTTTGTGTGGATGTGTACTGGTAGTCCATGCTCCTCTCTCCAAGGGGTTTGTTCTGGCACAGACTTTAGGGGGCTGTTAACTTCAGGCAGGTCTGAGGTTTGTCTACGAAATAATAATTTCATCAAATCATCTTGATTTTATGTCCATTGATATATTAAGATGATAAAAATCATCTGTAAAAATGCTTGATTACTCTTTTAATACACACAGAAACATTGTCTCATAAAATAACACGAGCGGTTGTTCTAGTTCTGGCACACCATGCAAATTTTGTTGGCACTTCTGAATGATGGAAAGCGTCTCAAAGTACAGTCAACTGATTTCAAATTAACTGTGATGTTTCACAGCATGAAGAGCAAAAGGGCCTTCTGTAGCGGTTACTTTTTCGTTCCGTGCTTGTTTCTGCTGTAAATAATGTCATTTTTGACTGCAAATTTTCAGACACAAGTGCATTTTTGTGGTGTTCACATTTTTCATGTGTGTCTTTGTGGTTTTTTTATGTTTGGTGTATTGTCTTCTTTTTTAATCAGCAGAAGCTTTATTTGCTACTGAACACAAATGTGCCACCTAATGCACACGAGTCATTCTGCGTCTAAACCTTGCCGAGTTCTGGCAAAACATGGACATTTCTTTTTCAATTTATCAGCAAATGCTCACTTTTTATGCGAAACACAGGGTCTTTTTATATTTGAGTCCTAATATAACCGACATCCCCATGTGTCAAGGTTGTAGGAAGCGCGCCTCGCCAAAAAACGATACAAAAATCCTTTTTTTTTTTTTTTGGGCACTTAGAGAGGCTTGTTTAATATATATATAATGTATTTAATCAATGTTTAATTCGATATTAAAGTTAAAATTGCTTGTAAAATTTGCAATAGACACGGTTTTAAATGACTAAACCTCAAACAGTTTTTATAATTTAAAGTGCATTTTTTTATAACGTGGCAATAAACAAATAGAGCGAAAATGTGTATAACTGATTATATTCTATTACTGATAAACAGTCCCAAAAACATGAAAGCTTGCAGGATTGTTGAATACATTGTTTGCTGATTCTGAAGAAATTCAGTCGTCGAAAGTGTAATTCAAATGGGGAATTTTCGAAATGGCATCTTTCATATAATTTAGTAAATAGTAAAAAAGCAGAATATTTCAACATTTAAAAAAAAAAAAAACGGCCGGATGCACAATTTAGGCACTAAAAGCCGGACAAATCTGGGTCACCCTATATTACAGCTAGTCTTAACCTAACCTCAACCCTGTTTCGAGCTTTATCAAACATCTAGCTTTAAAACCTGACACCAATCCTGTTTTGAGCTTTGTCAAAATTATTAACGCCTGACAAACACTTGAGGCCGTCCGTTGTAAACAATAAAACCACAAAATTCCAACTTGAAGCGAAAACACAGCTCTTTTTTTTAGGCCAATATGGCGACCCCCCCAGTCTGCCGTTACGTACTTCAGCCGATCATTCTTTAAAAAACAGTTACGCAAGGTAAAAATGGGGGCTGAAAAAAAAAGTCAATAAAATTGTAGTGCCAAAAAAAGGGGGAGAGGGAAAAAAAAGTAGTTGAATCCTAACGATGGAGATACACTTCCGATTTCACCCAAATAGCTATCGAAACATGATACTTAGCTGAAATTGGTTTTGCACATGTGAACTCTTTTTTTCAATCTGCAATTACAACTCATGATAACAGCATTACGATTACCAGGTTAAATCGTTGCTGATGCTGACTTCTTATGTGTGCTTTTCCATCTGCAGTTATAAAATCCCTAACCATGTTTTGAGTTTTTAAAAAAATAATAAATTACAAAAAAGTAGCCATACTTAAAAAAAAACAAAAAAAACAAAGCAATAACATGCATTAAAAAATATACCTACTTGCCGCTCATTATTGTCTTACTTACTTAGTCATTCCTCTTCTACCGTGAGGTGTAGAGGTTTGGAAGAGAGAGCGCCAAACTAGCCTGTCGGCTGTCTTCCTCCTGGCCTGGTTCCATTCTAGTCCTCGGTCCTTCAAAGATTGTCTAATGTTGTCCTCCCAGCGGACTCTGGGACGTCCTGGAGGTCTGGATCCCTGGCTGTTAGTTTCCCATGCTCATCGTGGTTTCTGATCTTCTCCCATTCTGCAGACATGGCCAAACCATCTTAGTTGGGCTGTTGTACTTGGGTCTACAGGGGTTGGGTTTTTAGACCTTGACATATCATCTGGTTGCAGACCATGTCTCTTCTTGTTACTTCAACCACCTTCCTCAGATACTTCATTTCTGAGGTTTTTATCTGGCTTTTGTGGGTTGTAGTCCTTGCCCATGACTCGCATCCATACGTCAAGAGTGGGACATAGGTCCAGTGGTATACAGCCATCTTCGTCTTCTTACCAACTTCTCTTTTTCTGATGAATCCTCGATTTATGGCCTGAAAAAGTCTTCCAGCTGCTGCTGTTTAGGTAGCTAACTCTTCTTTGATACCTCCCTTCCATCTGTGACTGCTCTGAGGTATTTAAAGTGGTTGACCTGCTCCAGGACCTGTTCTCCCAGCTTAATCTGGTGCCTTCTTTCCTCTTGTGATATCACCATGGTTTTTGTTTTCGAGCTGCTTATGACCATTCCTCTCTTCTACAGCTCTTCCTTCCAGACTTGCAGGTTGGATTGAAGATATGCCTCTGATTTCATTATTGTCTTTTGAATCTTAATAAAGGGCATCCTGACTTGGGTGACTTAACTGACCGACGTACTGATAGCCATTAGGAGGAAATTACATGTATGTCCCCATTATCTATGATTCGGCCAAAAAACTTTACAAACGTTAGCACTTACAGAAAAACCTCCACAGTATCTCATACAGAAAAATATTAATAATGTATAATCAGTATTTTGTTTTAAAATATTCAGGAAACGTTTATTTTAACAGAATATAAAAACTGGGTGCTGACATTTCAAAATAAAAAAATTTCACAGTAGCATTTACTTATGTCTTTCCAACTTCAGCTGATAACCAGGCTGCAGAGTTAGTCTTGTGAACTCAGTTTTGTATTCCAGCCTCATGATAATCCCCCCTTGCTATGACGCTATTTGATTGTACAAATTTTGGAGCAGTGCAGTAGAGGAGACAAAACCTAAATGTTGATATAGCAGTTACTTGGCCCAACAGAACACTCACAGGAACTGATTATACGTTTACTGGAAATTACAAAAGTTAAAGAAAGAAATTAGTCAAATAATAATGTTTATTATCTTTTATGTGAAGTGTCTTGATTTAAATTAACAGACTTGTCACAAGTCTGATAACAGATAATACGATCACTGAAAAAGGTTGTCTTTCTCTTGTTGAAAGTGAGGGTTGTGGTCACAAACCAGCCCACCATCTTGCTATCCTGACTAGCAACTCGCTCATTCAAAAGGGTTTGATAGATTCTGTTAAATTTTTTCCATAAAGAAACTACTAATCGTTGCATGCTGTATGGTCACATAATTTAACTTTATGTCCAAAACTGGAATGAGCCTTTATAAACTTACTAAATTTATTACATCGACCTTGGATGACACATCACCGATGTGTGAAAGCATTTAAACTTACATTATGTGTGAGTTGGCTTGTCATGTTACTGTAGTAGCAGTGTGTCTGAGATGTAAACGTGCTCACTACTGAGTATGAGAATGGATGGGACCATATTGCTCATGACCATCATAAACGTAGGATTGCTTACGGCCGCCTTCCATTAATCGCTTTTGACCCAGTGACATGCAATGCATGGTGATGGAGAGGGGGGGAGGGAGTGATGGCCTCATTTTACATCATGGAGTAAACAAATGAATTTTTTGTAAGCACTTTGTGCAACCTCATATCTCCTTCTTTCAGTGCTGTCTGTGCCAGGAGATACCCTGCTGCCGTTATTCAGTATAGCCCAAGATCTGTTGTCAAACACCTGCTAACATTGATTGACATTCGACCCACTCCTTGTCATCATGTTTGTTCCACGTGCAACACAGAGCTGCAATTGTTGCTGACCCACCAGTTTCTGTTTTCAGGTCTGTTTCAAAAGTGTTCTTGAAGTTCTGGTCGTCTTGTCTTCTCTCTTTTACAATTTTTCTCAGTGTTTACTTTAACCGAGCCACTCCTCTCTTGTGAGTTTAGTCATGAACATGGCTGGTTATATTAGTGGGCTCAATGCTGGGCAGTATAAGTTGATGTCTCAACTGTAACAGACATTAGTGGATTCTGTACGTGGCAGTGTAATTTGATGCATCAGCTGTGACATACTTTAGTGGGCTCTGTACTGGGTAGTGTAATTTGATGCATCAGCTGTGACATACTTTAGTGGGCTCTGTACTTGGTAGTGTAATTTGATGCATCAGCTGAGACATACACTAGTGGGCTCTATACTGGGTATTGTAATTTGATGCATCAGCTGTGACATACTTTAGTGGGCTCTGTACTGGGTATTGTAATTTGATGCATCAGCTATGACATACTGTAGTGGGCTATATACTGGGTATTGTAATTTGATGCATCAGCTGTGACATACACCAGTGGGCTTTATACTGGGTATTGTAATTTGATGCTTCAGCTGTAACATACACTATTGAGCTATATACTGGGTAGCGTAATTTGATGCTTCATCTGTAACAGACACTAGTGGGCTCTGTACTGGGTAGTGTAATTTGATGTAATATAGGATTATTACTTTATGGACATCTATCCTCCTGTTCTGTTCTAGTTATGCCATACTTAAGTAAGAGTCTTGGGTGTGTCCATGAGATTGTCAGGTTTACTTTTCAGCCTGTGTAATGACCACGGAGTCGTCTTCATGGACAGGGCATATGAAGATGAAGATAATATAGAAAGAGCTTGCAAAAAAAGAAAATTAAATTGCTGTAGCTCATATCAAGTATCAATCAGTAACTATCATGTAGAAATACCCCTGGTTGAGAGCATTTGCAATTTGCTGTCAATGTTTAGTTCAACATGGCTCAGTGAATTAACGGCTTCATCATTATGTTTAATCAAGTTTAAATACAGATACCCAAATTCAGGAAATGGGAGGGGTGAGCAGAGATGTGTACTGATTTTGAGGTTTAAGTCATGATTTCACCACTCTCTAAGAGAGGGGCATAACACAGTGATACTTCACGCATAGTTATTATGCTCTGAAGTCACTGCTTTGTGCTCCAGATAATAAGAAAAAGCTAGCGAGTAGTGAAACAGTTATAGTAAAATCAGATGCAATAATTTTAGTTGTTGCTTTGAAAGCAGTAATTTGGAGTTGATTGTTATTATAGGCATGGATGAATTCTTTTCCTTCATCACATCTGTGGCTCATTTCAACATCTGGTTACCTGCTCCTGAATTGGACTGTTATTGCACCAGAGTGTGTGTGTGTGTGCGCGCGAGCATGTGTTCGCATGAATTCAAAGTTGTTGTCAGTTATATTTCTTCTACGTCATAAATAATTAAGGATAGATTATGTTACCAGTTTTATTATACAGTAGAACTCCATTTATCCAAACCCCAATTATCCGAACATCCAATTATCCGAACACTTTTTCGAGAAAAAAAAAAATCAGGCGCCACCAGTCATGTTAGACTTTATTTTTGAATCTTTTGATGCTGCAAGCTTCAAATGTGTGCGAACAATTTGTAGAGGATGGAATGGGCTAATGGTCAGTCGCTTACGTACAGGAAGTCAGTCAGATCATAAAGTCAGTTAATATCTGGTTTACCAATCTAGTGTACGTATGCGTTCTAGGCAGAACACTGGCTAAACAGACAGTTCAACTTAAAATAATTGTGTCTGCTACTACAGCAGAATAATTTTGGTGTGCAAGTATTTCTCTGTGCGATATGGAATCTTCCAGAAGGCCTAAAGCATATAAAAGGAACCGCAATGTTTTGTCAATTGAAACGAAAACAGAAATTATCAAGAGACTAGGAAAAGGTGAAACTGTGTCTTCACTTGCGAGGATTTCCAATGTTGGGAAAGCTACCGTCTCTGACATCAAAAGTAACAAGGATAAAATTATGAGTTTTGCACCGAAATTGGATAGTGAAAATGGGTCGAAGAAACGTAAACCATGAGACATGCGAAAGATTTGAAATTGGAAGAGGCTTTGTATATATGGTTTGTGCAAAGAAGAAGCAAAGGGGAAACTATCTCTGGTTCTCTATTGTGTGAAAAGGCACTTCAGTTCAACAATCAACTTGACTGTCCTCCTGACTTTAAGGCTAGCCAGGGATGGTTAAGAAACTTTAAATCTCGTCATGGCATACGAGAATTGGAGATGCAACTGCCGCTGAAAATTTTAAAGAAACATTCTTGGCTTTTTTGGAAGAAGAAGATTATTCACTCGATGTGTATAATGCCGATGAGACTGGCTTATGCTGGAAATCATTGCCTCAAAAATCACTTGCATCTCAGCGCGAAGCAGCTTCCCCTGTGTTTAAAAAGTGCAAAGAGAGAGTAACAATTTTGGTAGCCGCGAATGCCAGTGGAAGTCATCGTTTACCGGTGCTAATGATCGGTAAAGCCAAAAAACCACGTTGTTTAAAGAATGTGACATGTCTCCCATTGTGCTACAAAGCACAGAAGAGTGCTTGGATGAATAGTGAAATATTTCTTGATTGGTATACAAATCAGTTCATCCCAAATGTGAAGAGGTTGAGAGAACAAGAAAAGAAAACTGGAAAAGTAATTCTTCTACTGGACAATGCACCATCTCATCCAGAGACGGATACATTGAATGCAGTTGATGCAAATTTTAAAGTAATTTTTCTGCCTCCCAATGTAACAGCACTGATTCAACCAATGGATCAGGGTGTTATAGCAAAGCTTAAAACGATGTACAAGAAGGAAGTCATGCGTCGTTTATTGTTGGCTGAAGATGAAGAAAGTGTGGTGGCGTTTTCCAAAAAGCTTAATCTCAAAGACTGCTGATATATGTTAGCTGATGCTTGGACCACCCTGTCACAAGATAATCTCAACAAGGCTTGGAATAGATTGCTTGGGAAAAAAGGAGGAAATGAAACTACTGTAGTGGACACAAATGATGATTGTATAAATGAAGTTGTGGAACTGTTTCAAGCAATGCCCGGATTTTCGGCCTGTGACAAAGATGATGCACACATGTGGCTAGAAGATGATAATGATTCTGGTTTTCAGTTTTTGAATGACGAAGAAATTTTGTCTTTTGTGCAAGAAGAAAACCAAATACATGTAGTGACCGATGATGAAGACTCCTCAGAAGTACATGATGTACTTGTAGATTATGAAGAAAACCCAAAACGTCGACCAAGTCCTGAAGAGGCCTTTATAGCACTAGAAACAGCGATGGCTTGGTACGAGCAAGAAGATGACAGCTGTCCTATACAGCTTCTGCTGTTGAAGAGAATGCGGGACTTAGCAGCCAAAAGGAGACTATCCAGTTTGGTGCAAAAGAGGATTCCTCATTAATTTAAATAGTGGGTTACATCTGTGCAAGTACATGTATACGTAAGTTGCGCCTGGTTTTGAATCGTTTGTAATGTTATTTTGAAAACATTTCTCTTTCTTAAAAAAAAATAATTAATACAAGTAGTACATGCACTGCAAAATGTAATGAAAGATTTTGGTGATACAGTGATCTAATACAGTGTGGGTATTATTATTACAGTACAAGTAAATATGTTTTATAGTGTAATTTCCTTGTGATGGTTAATTATTTTTAGAAATATGTGTACATGTACTCGATACATTATGTAATCCAATTATCCGAACATTTGATTATCCGAACGATGCTCGGTCCCATGGGGTTCGGATAAATGGAGTTCTACTGTAACTGCAGACTGGGTTTTTTTCTTTGGCTGGTAACAGAGCTTTTATGCTTTCTAAACAATGTGTCAAGCATCCAGTGTGAGCGATTTCCACTCACTGCGAAGTTACTGGGTTGCGGTATCAAAACCTGGTAGTATCATGCTCCAGTCTACCCTGCTGTAAATGAGTACCTGACTGCTCTTGAGTTGGGGAAGGCAAAAGGGAGCAAGGAAGGGAACTGGTTACCTCACCTCATAAAAAACTTGACCTAGTATGGTGAAGTATCTAACACTTCACTCCCCTATGGTGGTATATTCTATGGGGCTACCTTTATCTTTTAAACAGTGTAGCAAAGAAGATTCTAGCATCTTCTACAAAAGAGCCAAAATCTTTAAAACAATAATCATGTGCGTTCTGATTTGTAGCGTTCAGGCCAATAGTACAGCTAACCACAGTTTGGCACATTAACAGTATTTTGAGAACATAATTCTTAGCCAAATATATTAATATCTGCAACAGGAGAATATCAGTAAATAGAGAATTTTACTGTAATGGGTTATATATATATATAAGGAAAGCAGCAAATCATGCTTGGGATTCCAGGAAAGGAAGAAGCAAGACTGGACAACACCAGAAACATTAAACACCATAACACTGAGAAAGGAAATGAAAAGAAAGATAACAGAAGTGAAGTCCCCCAGGTTAAAGCAACTATATAGTGAACAGTACAGTCAGCTGGACAAGGAAGTTAAACGCCAAACCCGAGCCAACAAAAGGAATTTCCTAGACGATCTTGCAAGACAGGCAGAAGAGGCAGCACTGAGAAATGAACAAAGCACAGTATACAAAATAACTAAATTCATCAGCGGAAAACGAGGTGCAAACAATATTACATTAGTAAGAGATAAGCAAGGAAATCTCATCACGACAGCAGAGGGACAGGAAACAAGATGAGCAGAGCACTTCAGAGAAACTCTGAACAAGGAACCACCAGAGACACAATTGAATGTTCCTGAGGCTGAAAACGATCTAGATGTAAATACAGACATTCCACGAAAAGAAGAAATCATCACAGCAATCAAAGGGTTAAAGAACGGAAAAGCTCCTGGCCATGATAACTTAAATGCAGAGCTATTTAAGACAGACCCTGAGCTAGCAGCAGAACTATTAGAACCACTATTTGCACAAGTCTGGAAAACGGGGACAACACCATCAGAGTGGAACAAAGGAATAATTGTCAAATTGCCCAAGAAGAGATCTTGCAGACTGCAATAATTGGAGAGGAATCACTCTTCTCTCAGTTCCCAGCAAAATACTAGGCAGGATAATTATACAGAGAATTTCAAAAGCAGTAGACCACAAACTGAGGAAAGAACAAGCAGGATTTAGAAAGAACAGAAGATGTGTAGATCATATATTCACTCTCAGGAACATTATAGAGCAGTGCTCAGAATGGCAAAGATGTACATTAATTTCGTTGATTTTGAAAAGGCTTTTGACAGCATACATAGGGACAGTTTATGGAAAATACTGAGGGCTTATGGAATTCCAAGCTGCATAGTGTCAATCATAAAAAGCCTCTATGCCAACTTTACGTGTAGTGTTGGGCAGAGCAACCTAACCTTTGAGGTGAAGACAGAAGTACGATAGGGATGCCCCTTATCAACCACTCTATTTTTAACAGTCATAGATTGGGTGATGCGCCAGACAACAGAGGGCAGTCCAAGAGGAATAAGATGGACTACATTTTCTACATTGGAAGATCTGGAATATGCAGATGACATTGCACTACTAGCACATTCACATCAACACATCCAGGAAAAAATGGATAGACTTAATAAGTTTAGCCAGCAGGTGGGCTTGAACATCAATTTAAAGAAGTCAGAGGTCATGATGCTCAATGTGAGCAACCCTGAGCCCATATTAGTAAGGAATCAGCAACTGGTACAGACAGACACCTTCACATACCTAGGATGCATAGTAACACCAGACGGCGGGGCAGGCAAAGACATCAACATCAGAATGAATAAGGCAAGAACAGCCTTTTTTTAGCCTAAACAACATCTGGAAGTCCTCTCAATACAGCACAAGCACAAAATTAAGATTATATCAGAGCTGTGTGCTTTCTGTGCTTCTCTATGGTGCGGAATGCTGGAGAATTACAGAGAAGGAAATGTCGAAATTGTCCTCTTTTCACACAACATGCCTAAGAAAAATTCACCGAATCTTTTGGCCGAATACCATCACCAACCAAGATCTGCTTACTCGGAGCAAGCAAGAGGACATGCACACCATCATAGATGGCAGACGCTGGAGCTGGGTTGGCCATGTCCTCAGAAGAGACCCCAATGCCATCACAAGAACAGCTATGCTTTGGACCCCTGAAGGAAAATGAAAGAGGCTGACCAAAAACAACCTGGCGGAGGACTGTGGAGGCTGAGATGCAAAGAATGAACCAGAATTGGGGCACTGTACGAAGGATGACCACCGACCGAGCAAAGTGGAATCAATTTGTTGTTGCCCTACAAGACGCCACTAGGCGTGTTGGCCACTGACTGCTTTGACGGTCGGCGGCTAAGGATCAAAGAAGAAGAAGAGAATTTTACCCACAGTCAAAGCTACTTTCACAACAACCACACGAGGGTACAGACGTTCATAAATGTGTGCTTCTGTAGAATAGAAGGATTGAAATGGCATGACTAGATCACCAATGTGTAACTGATGACAAGAATCAGACAGATGCCAGTGGAAGAGAAGATAAGCAGATGATGCTGATGCTGGCGATGGATAGGACGCACATTGAAGAAACCTGTTGATAACATCTCAAGGCAATCCTTGTTCTGGAATCCCCAGGGAGGTAGAGAGAGATTGGAAAGCACATGGTTAAGAGAACTAGAGACTGAAATGAGAGGAATACAGAAGACATAGAAGAACCTTGAGCAGAAGGCACAGGACAGAAGGACTTGGCATGAATGTCCTTAAGACTTATGCTCCTCCGGGAATTGAAGAGTAATGAATGAAAGCTCCTTTTGATGACTAATCTGCCAGAATTGAACATGCTGAGATATCTGGTACATGTTGAAGAAATGGAGATGGTTTATATATAGCAAACTCTAGCTACAAAAGTTGTTGGGCCCCCAGGAAGAAAATGGTAGAAGTGGATTTGAAAAAATTTAGTAAAGAAAACTGGGATGTATTATTTGAGGTCTTGCCTCAGGTGGGCCCTAGCTATCACAGTCCTGTTAATTTTCTTTGATCCACTCTTGCAGTGAAGCATCATGTTGAGCTGATGTTTTCGTTTGTGAGCCAGATGTGTTAAATTGACTGTTGTGAGCCTGTGTCATTATAGGATTTCTGTAATATCGTCTATCCACCTGCTGTTTGGCCCATGTAGTTCCCAGGGGGTCTCTGATGAAACAAAGAAAGAACAAGTCACCGTTTACAACCTGCGTGAGTTCTATTCTTACTTTATCTCACCTGAGACCCCTGGGATCTACATGGGTTTAAATTCATTAATTATGTCTTATAACTGTACCCTTATTCATGCAGACGGATGCAGTAATCCTCAAGTTTGTTAGCAATTGATTATTTTATGATTTCAGCTAAATGAACCCCTGTTATATTAATGTAGATTATTTGTCAACACTTCTCCATGTCAATACACCATCTTTTCTGTTCTCACGATAAGAGTTTTATGAAGGCAGTAACAGTTTATACTTTTATGATTCCCTTTCATTATTTAAAAAAAAATTTATTTTCCCAGGAAGGAGGCATCCAACAATACAATAAAATCAACCTCTAGAGATTTAAAAAGGGAGTTGCAGCTACCGTTTCTAATACTGAGATTTCTATATTGTGACAGATACAGAGTAGAAATCGAGGTTACTGTATCCTTGTCACAAGATGTCGTAAGCATAATTTATGTCACTTGTTCATGGTCATGGTGTTCACATTGATATTCCTGTCTATACTGTACATATAGTCCTACCATGTGGCCTAGAAACATGGAGAAAAAACAATTAACATGAAGCCAGTTATAAATAGAAACAAATGCACAATAAATACTTAAGTTGACGATAAGGTCACGAGTATTTAGACCAGGGGTTCCCAGATTGGGATATGAGGAGCACCAATTGTAGATCCTTGTATAATTCCCATGGGATCTCAGAGGAGACAAAGAAATAATAGGACTACTGATCCCTCAGGCATGTCGTAAATGACAGCTGACATGGGATAGTGCATGAGGCTGGTATTCTCATCATGTAAAACAGGTTACTAGAGAAATCAACATTGCAAGATTACAGGAATGCTTCGGTGCAGTCATTCTACAAGGGTACTAGCTTGCAAAAGCAGTGTGCATTCAGAGATCTGACTTTGAATTCACACGAGTATCATGCGTTCATTTTTCATCCCAATCTGTTAAAGTACTTTAACATCAAAGCACAATGAAAACTATAGTATTATAAGATTGTCATTCATGTCATTACAATTATCATCATGATGGGATGTATGAAGTTGAAAAACCCTGACCTGTGAAGTCATCTGTTCCACTTTAACATCAAAGCCCAGTGAAAGCTACGATATATGAAGCCTAGCAATCATGCTAATACTGTGTAGTTCCCGAAGGTCTCTGAGGAAACACAGACAAAATAGAACTACTTCTGCCTGACGCATGTTGTAAGGGGTAAATAATGTGAGTTTATGCATGGGACTGGCAACCTCTTCACAAATTGCTAACGGTGGCAAGCGCATGTTAATGGTTATGGTGCAGGTTTTATGCAAGAGGGTTAGCTTCAACAATGGCTGCATACAGAAGAAAAGGGAAAACGAATGGAAGATTAATTTCATTACAATTATCTCCATGACACCACACTCATGAATTTATCAGTTCTGTAGTTTAACATAACCAGAAATTGTTCTATAAGACCCTAAAGAACATGAGGAAGGAAAAACAATGCCCTCTCAAATTTATAAAGGAAAAGCAAGGCAAATTGCTTACTGCCCCGAAGGAAGTAATGGAAAGAATATTTCTCAGAACTCCTGGATGGTGAGCAAGGTCAAGCATCAGAAATAATAAACACTAGCACAGAAGAGGAAACCAATGGTGATGAAGATGACATAAAAATGGAAAATCAAGATGGGCAAAGCAGCAGGGCATGATGGTATAACACCAGAAATGGTTAAGTACATGGGAGACCTATTACTCTTAAGGGTCCTACAGGCAGCGTAGTGCAACAAGACCATACCAAAGGATTGGAAGATTGCCATCATAACACCAATTTTAAAAAAAGGTGACAATCAACAATGTGGAAACCACAGAGGCAAATCCCTTCTCAGTGTCCCTGGTAAAATCTACTCTAGAATCCTAGAGCAGAGACCTGACGCCTAGCTGAGCCCACAGTTGAATGAGATCCAGTGCGGATTCTGAGCAAACCGAAGTACTCAAGACCTAATCTTCACACTCAGACAGCTGAGTGAAAAGGCCATTGAGTATAAGAGTGAGATCCATCTTTGTTTCATAGATCTGGAAAAGGCGTTTGACAGGGTCCCCTGGAACAAACTTTGGGACTGTTTGGCAAGGAAGAACATTCCAGCACCTCTGATTCATGCTATACAGAGCTTCTACAAGTCTTGCAGAAATTATGTGAGGACAGCAAACCATAAGTCAGAAGAGTTCAGGACCACCACTGGTGTAAGACAAGGTGATATTCTGTCACCTTATCTTTTCATACTCCTCATGGACGATGTTATCAAGTCATGTAAGGAGAGAACAAGAAAGTATTCAGTGGGGTACTGGAAGATGAGACAGGTCTGTATTTCAGAGCTGGCATTTGCTGATGATGTTGCCCTGATTGCTAAAACAGAGGCACATCTCCAATCCAACCTGCAAGTCTGGAAGGAAGAGCTGGAGAAGAGAGGGATGGTCATAAGCAGCTCTAAAACAAAATCCATGGTGATATCACGAGAAGAAAGAAAACATCAGATTAAGCTGGGGAGAACAGGTTCTGGAGCAGGTCGACCACTTTAAATATCTCGGAGCTATTGTAGACCGAAAGGGAGGCATCAAAGAAGAGTTGGCCACTCGAAAAGCAGCAGCTGGGAGAGACTTTTTCAGGCCATAAATCGAGGATTCCTCAGCAAGAGAGAGGTTGGTAAGAAAACGAAGATGGCTGTATACCGCTCCACCTATGTCCCAGTCTTGACATATGGATGCGAGTCATGGGCAATGACTACAACCCACAAAAGCCAGATCCAAACCTCAGAAATGAGGTATCTGAGGAAGGTGGTTGAAGTAACAAGAAGAGACATGGTCCGCAACCAGACGATACGTCAAGGCCTAAAATCCCACCCCTTGCAGACCCAAGTAGAACAGTGCCAACTAAGATGGTTTGGCCATGTCTGCAGAATGGGAGAAGATCGGTAACCACGACAAGCATGGGAAACAAAGAACCAGGGGTCTAGACCTCCAGGATGACCCAGATCCGCTGGGAGGACAACATTAGACAATCTTTGAAGGACCGAGGACTAGAATGGAATCAGGCCATGAGGAAGACAGCCGATAGAATTGTTTCGCGCTCTCTCTCTTCCAAACCTCTACACCTCATGGTAGAAGAGGAACGACTAAGTAAGTAAGTAAGTAGTTTAACATTAAAACCCAGTGAATGTTCATCATCATCATCTGCCATCCCTGCAATAAAGATCAGCTGTAATGGATCTCCAACGTTATCTGTCTCTTGTCTTGATGGTGCACTCTGATATACTCTTTCCTACCCATCTCTTGATGTTATCTTCCCACTTACAGCGCTGTCTTCCCCTTGCATCTCTTCTTCTTCCATCCTTAGCCAAAGACCGACCAAGCAGTCAGAGGCCATCACGCCTTGTGGCGTCTTAAGGGCAACAGCAGATTGATTTTCTCTGTTGTAGTTTCCCATCACGCCTAGCGGCGTCTTTAGGGCAACAACAAATAGATCCATCTGCCGCTGTTTCCGTAATCGGTGTGACAAGCCAACGGGTGATCAGCCCATTGGGCTTCCCCTTGCATGTTTGCCATCAATTCTTCCTTCAATATTATGGTTTTCTGTAAGGTGTTATGTCTTTTTATATGACCAAAATATTTTAGATGCCTAATTTTGATCTTTATTAATTCTTTTTTCAGTCGGTGAATGTTACAGCATGAAAAGAGTATCATTCATTTTTCATTTATCATCTTGACAGGATGTATGGATATTCTGGGTCAAATTATGACCGTTTTGTGGAGAATACAAACACCTCCGCACTTCACAAGATGAAAGAGACGTACTGGACCACTAAGCAGGCAGTCTTCAAAAAGCTGGGGAAGAAAGAAGATGAACATGTGGTGGCCTCTGATTCACAACTTGATGCTAAACTAGAAGTAAGGCTGAGTATTTTCCTTTCTGTCTTTATGTTTAATCCTTTCATTCTGTTTTTCCTACTTTCATGCTTAGATTCATGGCTTGATGTTAAACAAAGTAAGGCTGAGTATATTTCTTTTGTTCTTCATTTTTAACCCTTTCTTTCAGTTTTTCCTACTTTCATACTTAGATTCATGGCCTGATGCTAAACTATAAGTATGGATGTGCATATATTTTTCTGTCATTTTCTTAAGCTTTTTCATTCAGTATTTCATTTTTTCATTTTTAACCCTTTCTTTCAGTTTTTCATACTTAGATTCATTCCTGGTGCTAAACTATAAGAATGGATGTGCATATATTTTTCTGTCATTTTCTTAAGCTTTTTCATTCAGTTTTTCCTTTTTCCATCCTGTCATGTTAGATTCATGGCTTGATGCTAAACTAGAAATCAAAATGAGCAGATTTTCTTATGTCCTAATTGTTTTTCCCCTTCAATTCAGTCTTTCCTTTTCTTCATACTCTTATGTCAGATTCACAGTTTGATAACTGACCTAGAAGTAAGGATGAGAATACTTTTTTATGTCTGAAAAAAAAGTTATCTACTTGCCTAGGAGTACTGTGCTTCTGTTAAATCTGAGTCTGGGTGTTTTCTACACCATTTTTCTTTGAAGTATTTCATACTGAAATGCTTGATTCATGTATTGATGCCAAACTAGATAATAGAGTATGTCATATTTCTTGTGTCTCTTGTTTGCATTCATCTATCTCCTTGATTCATACTGTCTCGGTAGTCTGATTTGTATTTTGTTAACCAGCTAATGCTACATAATTTACTTACAGTTTAGCAGATAAATATGCAACAAAAATCATAAACATACAAAATTTGTATCATCGTAAACCCAAAGTGCCATAATTTCTTTTGGTTGCCATCAGGTTTTCAAAGCCATTCAGCGATCCAGTATGGAACTGCTGCGTGTTATTGAAAAATATCAGGACAGACTGTGTGGTAAGTTCATTACTTTGACATGTTGTTGTTTAACTCTTTGACTCCAGACCAATGCTCTGAGCGTTGCAAAATTCAACGTGCCGTGCCAGAGCAACGCTCAGAGCGTGGTTTTTAGTTTATCACGATTAAACCCTAAAAATCATCCGTTTAATGCAGGTTATATATTTTAAACTCGTAGAATGACTTCTGCTACTATTTAAACAACTAATTTGACTGTAGTTAAGCAGCACTTGTCCGTGTTTTGATGTTAGTATCACAATTTTTGTGACGATTCGCGTGTTTGCGTTTTTCGTTGTTATTGCTAGAGAAATATGTCACGCTTTATATTTACGTTTTCTAAGTCTCCTAAGCGAATAATTGTGTCAAACTACTTTGAAACATTGCTGACATTGATGATGATTGTTTGGTAGTCACAGTTTATTGTCAAAATACGGAATCTGTGCAGAATAGCTAGACACATTAGATTTACTTGATGAGTGGGCGTAGTCATATTCTGGCCGATCAAAAAGCAACAGAACTAGACCTACTGTAACATCTAATCACTAGTCCTAGGGTAGAAGATGAAGCTAGGGATACTATTAAAACATTAAACAAATGTAAAAAGTTTTTATATGACGTTATTATTCTTTATTTATTTGAAAATTATGTAATGCACGATTGCATAATTTATTTTTTTCTTACAAGGGACCACAGAAAAACTGGTGTGAATAACACTAAATGTACTAATTGTGGCCATAAGCAATGTTTTTTTCACTTTGTATATGGATTAACTTGACGTTTGAAGACTAAAAAGAAAGATTTATTGTCTACAACAGTAATTTGTATTTGGTAAGATCGTATTCTACAGTTAACTTTTTAGTGTTTTTCAATTTTACATGCAAAATGTTTTAAGTATACCGAACACACATGTGTTAATACTACCAAAGACGTTATATATTACAATTCTCTATCCATTTCCCTACAGTTTGGTATATAATAAGTACATGTTCACAAAAAATGATTAACATAAAATTTACACTAAAAGACAGTACACTTCACCATTTAGAATTCTTAAAAAAATAATTATGGCACAGGGTGGAAAATAATTAAGGAGTCAAAGAGTTAACTAGAGCTTCTCGCTCTTTAGCAGCCAATACCAAGCTGAAGGCTCCTTGGTATTATCTACACTGTAGATCTAGGCTTTTTCTGTGGCTTTTCTGCCATTCCGAAATGTGTTGAGTTGAAGTCATGAGCTCCAGTTTCTCAAGCTTGGCTTGCACTTAAAGGATTGTCACATCTGGTCCCAAGCTAGGAGTAAGAAGTGTGTGGCATACTATGCATTCCCCGCCATCCAAGGGGGAATCTCCAACTATGCAGAGTTAAATAATGTACTCTGGTTCTGGGCTCTTCCAAGGAATTGTCACGTCCTGCACAGAGCCATTTCTCAGCTTCCCCTGCCTATCACTGGGTCCACAGTGAGATCCTTCTGCATGCAGACAACCAAGTCAAAGAATTACGACTGGGGCTCAAGTGACTTCTCCAAGCTTAGTGTGCAGTGCTTTGCTCTCAACAAGTTTCACCACAGGGGGAATCCCTGGAAGTGTGTGGATGATTTCAAGAGTCAATGAGGATGTAATTAGCCTCACAGACATAGGTTCACTTCCACATACCTATATTGTAGCATTGTGCATAGCTGGTGGTCATATAAGGATGACTCCAGAAATGCCTCCATGCATTACTTTGACATGTTCAGGTCAAACCATATATTCATTCATTCAATACCCTTTAGCTCTCTAAGGAGCAAAGGCCTTCAACAGACTCATGCCACATCCTGCTGTCACTTGCCATCAGCTCAAGGTCTTTCCATGATCATTTTCATTTATGTTTTCAATTCTCTTCTCCGTATGTTTTTCTGTCTGCCTCTCTTATCCTGGGGATTCCAGAACAAAGACTGCCTTGTAATGTTATCAGCAGGTTTCCTCAGTGTGTGACCTATCCATCTCCAGCATCTTCTTCTCATTCTCTTATTACACTGGTACTTGTCTGGTTCTCATCATTGGTTCCACGTTGGTGACTTTGTTTTATCATTTCATTCCTTCTGTTCTATGCAAGCACCCATTAGTGAAAGTCATGTGACTTCTTGGTTGTTGTTTTTCTTGTTCTCCATGTTTTGGAGCCATACATTAGGATTGATTTGAGTGGAAAATTCTTAGTTCTTGATATCTTTTGATTTCTGTATATTTCCCAATACATTGAAACTCTTGCCTTACTATTATTACTATTTTTTTTAATATCACTGTCCGTCCGTCCCCCCCCCCAACAATTACTACATTGCTGCCAAGATATGTCTAGGTTTCTACAAAGAATACAGAATAATTATTTCTTTGTAAATACACTGATTATTTTCAGCGGTAGCAAACGTGATTTTAAAATTCAAATAAATCATTGTGTTCAACAATGTTGCAACTAATTTATAATTTAAGTAAACCATTATGTTCAGAAATGTTAAATGTAGTTTATAATTTTTTTTTTAAATGAATGTGTTCAGCAGGGGCAAAAGTAATGCTTAGTTCAGAGAAATATATATGTCTATAATTTTGAAAAGCATTTGTTAGTTTCAGAGTATTCATAATTTTCAATAACATTAAAATTGTATACAATTTAGAGGAAGTGTTATATTCAGCAGGTGGTCTCTGATTTAGAGGAACCATCTTCTTCTTCTTCTTCATACACTCTCAGGCATCAGCTTGAACATGTTCAAAGATAGCAGTGGTCAGCTTGAGACTATTGGAATCATGTTCCTTCCAGAAATACAAACAGTTTGAAAACAAATGCTACGGTGCATGAATGATCATAATCATTTCCCTTATTTGTGACCTGTCTTTTTGCAGGAAGCCAGCACCAAAGCACTTATGTGCCCTTGCTGTGGTTGTTTCGGCAGTAATTTAATTTACATTATGAGGTTGTCAGCCTCGTTCACAACCTCATGTTAATCAGCTCTTATTAGGAGTAGTAGTCCTGTTCTTTCCTTGTCTTCTCTAAGTTAAAGTTAGTTGCTTATCCTTTACAGGACGTAGCAATCAACCCCAGCTTTTATTGGCTGTTTGTGATTTTTCTAGGCAATTTTTTTTTCATTCAGTAGTTTGCCATTGCTTTCTGAACAGTACAGCGCTTATACCATTGTTAAAAATCCACACAAAGCGATCTGCTACCAAACCGCCTGCAGCAGGTTTCGAACCTGGTATATCTGGATTATGAAACTGCGTTCATATCCATTAGGCCACAGACGCCGACTCTAAGACCTCTGGGAATTACATGGGGCACAAAAATTGTGTTTGATAATCATCATTACTCTTAATTCCCCGTGTAGTATGGACCTTGAAGAAGATGTGATTTGTTGTTCCTCGCTAATTTGATTTGTTTTGTTAGTTTATTGAAAATACAAGGTGTGCATTTGTTAAGATGATACGATGCTCTTAAAAGAAGAGATACCTTATGTTAGATCATTTAGATTATGTGTTTTATTATGTTAATATTGTTATTTTCTCTCTTCCTTCAGTGGTGTCCCAGGAAGAAAACACCATGGGAAGACTGTTAAAAGCACATAGTAATAAGGACAAAACAAGAGCTGGGAAAATGATGGCTGCTGTAGGAAAAGCAGAGAGTAATTCAGCCCAGGAGAGGTGAGTGTTTTTGTTGGTAATTGTGACAGTAGTCGTCTGAATTTATATAGCAGTGTTAATCTTGAGGAGATTAATAAAGAATAGAGCCACAGCTTCCTCGGGCTTGTCAAAAGAGACCACTAATGTGAGGTTTCATATTAAACTGGCAACCTTATCATGTAAAACATTACAAATTGTGAGAGGACATAATAACATAGTGTGTTGGTGGTACACAGGAAACATTCAAGTGTGAACACAAGCAATGTTAAACATGTGATGCAGTCTCCATGTTGCATGAAACATGTGAATTCTTAAAGTAGCTCATGTAAACTAGGTTTAAAATTAGTATTAAAAAAAAACTAGTGGAAGAATGTCAAAAAATAGTGTGTCGAAATTGAAGCCATAGTTCTCAGGTGAAGAACATTAATTGTTATCCAGTTTGGGTCAAATTTGAAGTTGGCCAGCATATTTTTGGCAATGTCTTAAAATGTATCAAAATCAGTCTGGTGTATTTTTAGTTGTTTCTCGTGACAGACAGATGGATTGGACGAATGGACAAATGGAAATTAGTAGTCCGTTTCGCAGTTTTCAATTGTGACCATGCTTTCTAAAAAACAAAACAGACATAAAGATGATAAGTCATAATGTTGGTAACTCAGGTTATTCTCATTAGTCTTAATTAACTTCTTGATAGCATTACAACATCCATTTTTATGGTATTTGTACTTGCCTCTGTGGGATATGAGTGCATTGCTGTGTTCAAGATGTTAGAAGATGCAGATGTTTCAGAAGCCCATAAGGCACAGTATGGTATTTCATTAGTGGAAGCTTTTGCAAAATTGAAGGATAGATAGTTAACAGCACTGAAAAGGGGGTTGTATTATACTTCTAAGAATACTGATTATGACTAGAAAGTCTTTGCGTGAAAAGATATACAAATACATCTTCATAATAGAAAAGATGTGAACATGTCATGTTTGTTTTCTATGTTTAATTTAGACTGGCACTTCACAACCCATTACGGAGACTTTACCAGGAAGTGGAGACATTTCGTTATCGTGCTGTATCAGATACCCTTGTGACTATAAACAGAATGGAGAGTGCACGTACAGAGTACAGAGGTGCCCTCTTGTGGATGAAAAATGTATCTGAAGAACTTGACCCAGACATGTATAAACAGCTTGAAAAATTTAGGAAGGTAATATTTGAAGCAGAGATGTTACTTTTATCAGTATTTGTCATTTCCCATAGAACATAGAGCTGCCGTTATTGTTCGTCTTCAGTTTCTGTTTAAAACCATCTAGCTATTGCCATTCTTATCATATTTGGCTTCCATCTTGTCGCAATGTAAGCCTTTCTTCTGAAGGTTCTTCCAGTCAGGTTGACATTTTGAGCTTTGCAGTTTCTTTAACATCTATTCTTCCAGGGCTTTGGCTGTTGGCCCTAACATAACCCTCTAACCTGCTGTCTTTGTCAAGCCTCTCCACCATGACCTGTTTGACTTGATTAAACATGCCAAGAGCACAATGCTCCTTGCTGACGTAGCTCAAGGGATATATAAAGATCACTATCACTAAATGGAAACAAGATCAACTGGCTATCTTACTATGTGACATTATTTAAGGACTTTGTCATTGTCATAGATGATTTGTTCTTGTTCCATTCATTGCAGTAAAGGATGGTCATCATTTAACACTAACAAAAGTCATAAGATTATTATTATATTTTTAAATATTGCTCTGCATATAGTTTTTTTTTTCATTTTGTCCTTTATGTCTATTATGTCTTTGAAGAAAATATCAGATCAGGTACTCACTCTGTATCAAAGAATGCTGCTATGGATTGTCAGCATTTTCTGTCCATTGTCTTGTAGCACACTTCAGCAGACTACCTCCCATTTATCTTATCCTGCTCAGATTAGTCATTCCCATGTCTGTTTGTGTTTTTAACATTTCCCTTCCTTATGACTTTTTTCAGTAAAATAAAATGCTGGATACAAGAAAGCATAAAATATGATTTTTATCACATTACCCCTGCACCGCAGATTTTGATATTATGCTTAGAAAGTGAGTGGAGGAGTGGTTAGTGTTTACTTCTCGAGGCAAAGGGACAAGGTTCATAACCAGGTCATGCCGCACTCCAGTCTACCGAGCCATAAAAATGGGTACCTGACTCTGCCGTTGAGTTGGGGAAGGCAAAGGCATGGAGGAAGGAAACTGGTCACCCCACCTCATGAAGCTGAGACCAGTTAAAGGTGAAGTCTTCGACACTTTACTCCCCACTTAGTACTCCCATAGTTTCTGCTATGTGACGACCTTTACCTTTTAAGACAATCATTGACAGTGAAACTTCTCATAACATTTCAGGTCCAGAGCCAGGTCAGAAAGACAAAGAGTCGCTTTGACAAACTGAAGTTGGATGTGATGCAGAAAGTTGACCTTCTGGCAGCTAGTAGGTGTAACATGTTCTCGCATGTCCTTGCCAACTACCAGACAATGCTGCTTCATTACTGGGAGAAGACATCTAGGACCATGTCAGCAGTAGCAGAAAGTTTCAAGGGTTACCAGTATTATGAGTTCAACATGCTGAGGGTTTGTATGCTGTCCTTTTATAGCTTCTTCTTCTTCTTCAAATACTGCATTGATTGAATAGGCGGGCACGTCTCACCCCAACATTAGTCTCTAATGTTCCCTCTCATTTTTTTATGTTTATTTTGGTTTTCTCCCATGGTATGTTGTGAGACTCCGACAGGTCATAAAGGTAACTAATATGAGGTTGTGCGTGGGGCTGAAAACCTCATCATGTGACACAAATTGCTATAGAAATCACTGCAAGAGTTTGTGCTTTGATTTAGGCTTCCTCGGGTGAGCCATCTGCAGTTGTGGCTTCATAAGGAGAGGAAAGGGAACTGATGATGATGATAATGTGAGACTTATCCCAGAGTTTTCTAAACTTCTTGTCAAGAAATAGTCCAGTCTGAGTAAACTGTCCACTTTCATATGTAAAGATTTTTCCTCAACACATTGACCTCTTACATGACACCTTTGTCATTTTGTAGTTGTCCTTGTTAGTTGTAACATCCCTAAGTAAAAACCAGCCTCCTTGGACTCTGTTGAATTTATGCATACCATTATTCATGTTCTAAATAAACTTTCCTGTTTTATTGTGTTTGTAATTGGTGAATGAGATATTCTTAGGAATCATTTATCATTATCTTTACTTAAAGGTAAATATTCTTGTAGTTTACCTTAGAATGTTGTTATTATAGCACGTTTCACTAGCTTTGCCCTCAAACAAATGTAATTATCTGATTAACCGTCCAACGTATTAATGCCATTTTTTGCATACTATGTTAAATTGGGTTAGACCCAACAAATATATACTTTATATCTGTGCATCTTGTCTAGTTCCCATAAACGGATGAAATCCTTTGATCTTTGTCGGCATACTAATTATTGTGTATCGAGAAAAGAAATTTTACCACTTCATGCACAGATTCTGTGAATTGATTAGGCATAGGCGTGTCTACTATTACAATAATGTGGCCATCACGTTTGCATATGAATACCTGTTGAAGCTGATTTCTTAAATGATCTGCATGCGAGATACTCGTGACATTGTTTGTCATTGACATTTAATGCGCTACCAAACTGGTCCTTCCTTGATCTAATTATTTCAATAGGTATCACCTCTTTGCGGTTCATAAATATCATAATGGAACGTTGCTCCTCTAATGTGCTTGTAAATAACGGTAAGGTCATCTTTAAAGAAATTAAACTTCATCCGAATCATAATCAGATGTCTCTGAGAAATTGATAATCAATCTCGGCTGAATGAAGGACAAACCATCATTCTTCCATTATTCCTCTTCCTCTTGTAACACATGGTTCTCACATTTCTTCCAATAATCCCTGGCTATATTGGACATGGCGGCTTTTATAAGTATTTCAACATCTTTTAATTTGAACGTTCTATTTTCTGTTTCTACCTATTCCTTAATTTTAGCCCATACTAGTTCTATTGGGTTTAAGTGAGAATGGTAAGGAGGCAATTTTAAAACATCTGTGACCATGTTCATGGATTGCCTTGTCTATGTGAAATATCTTTGTATGCTGTGTCTTTTTTACAATTCCAAGTAATTCAGGCTTCAGGGACATTTCGTTGAATGGAATGTTGTTTTTGGTCGGCCAAATCTTTATTACATCTTTAGTACTTGATGAATTAGGAACTTTATCTTCTGGTGCCACAACGTTGTGATATGAAGCATTGTCCATTATCAAACACGACGGTCTATCCAAGGAAGGAAGTACATGATTCACAATCCAATCTTCAAATATCTTGCCATTCATCTCTGTATGATAATCCCTATTATCTGTAGATTTTGAAACAAATGTGAGTTCAGTATTATGCATGTGCAATTATTAGGCGCTGTCCTTTGCTGCTTGGTACTAGTCTCTTAGTTGTCCCATCAGATGATTGCCATTCTCGTTCATTACTGTGGTGCGCATTGATCCAAGTTTCATCTAAATACACAAAATCATAACAATCTCTTCTCATTTCTCTGACCTCGCGTAAATATTTGCTTCTCATTGCAACTATATGAGGCTTCTCACAAATAAGGTTTCTACCACCAACATATTTTCTAAAAGTGAATCCCAAACTCCTAATAGTCCTCCATAGCGTAGATTTGGAAATTTCAATGTCATTATTCTTTCTTAATCAAATTTTCAATTTCCTTAAAGTCACTGCCTCATTATTGTGAAACATATTGCAAATTTCTCTGCGGATCAATTCTCTGTCAAAATTATTCACCACTCTTGGCCTATTTTTCGTGTGTAAAACACTGGAATTACAAATTTCAGATGTCGCTATCCAGCGGTGCAATGATCGTTTGCTTATCCCCAAGGCATGAATAGTCCTCTTTTGTGGGTTTGAAATGGAATGATATAGTTTTCCTCGAGTAGCTTCATTGCAGAAATACTTTAAAATCCTATTTGTGATTTGCTGTAATGTCATAACATGTACTCGCAGACTCATTTTTCCTACTTAGCCACACAATACACAATTTCACGCAAAAATCATGCCAATTTCTTGATAAACCAAAAATGTGCAAATGAGGTCGTATAATTTACTGTAGACATTTCAATATGTGTGTGTGTGATGTGTGCTGGCAAGTAGGATTTTATATTATATCGCAAAGAAACAAAAATTGAAACCAATGGCCGCATTTTAATGAAAAATTTAATTCATAGGGTCTATACCATTTCAAATTTACACACAAAATTTCACTTATATGCGTTATATATTCGCTGAGATATAGCATTTTGAAGTTGGGCAAAGCTAGTGAAACGTGCTATAACTTAGCAGGTACCACACATTTTTCTTAGTTGTTTCATGAAAGCCTTTTTTTTCCCTCTTAAATTAAGTTCCCAGTATCGTGTTATAACCTCAGTTAAGGGGGTTGGAGTGGCTCAGAGGTATGGCTTCCACCTCGTATTCAAGAGGTACCGGGTTCGAATCCCAGTTGAGAGATTATAATTTATTGAAATATTTTTTTCAGAACCAGTGGTCCTAATTACGTCACACTCCCCCCTGGTCTCATGGGTAGTGAGATCGGATGCCTAACCTTCTCGGATAACTGCAAAAAAATAGGAGGTCTCGTGTGCAAGTTGCGCACGTTAAAAATCCCACGGCAGTTGGAAATCGTAACGAGTAGGCTTATCAGGCCGCTGCCCTGGCAAAATTTAAAAATTAGGAAACCTACCCACCACAAAAACATTTATGGAATGTGTGATTCCTATATATTATATACACACATTGGGATTCTCGCCGGTGCTACAGAGTTCATGCACTGCGCTGAGATCCTCCTTGTGTGATCTAAGGGAGGAGATCGAAGTCCTTAAAAACTAAACCAAACCAAACCAACCTCAGTTAAAGCCAGTGTTAATATTAAAATAATATTTGAAAGGGTGCGATCAAAACATTAAAAAAAATTTTTGCAGACCAAATATTTTCTCTGGTTACCGTTTGATTACTTGTGCTGATTTTAAAGTTGTACATTAAGACAATTTGTAATATGTATGGCAGAACTGCAGACAGTCTCAAAAAGACTTCATAAATTGTGCAGGAGACAAGTGTTATGACATTTGAAAAACACATATAATTGTTTATAATTGACACATTGTCCGAATGCAGCCAAATCAGCTACCAATTTATATGTTTGAACCAGTATTTGTCTTCTGATTCATAGCCTTCTGCTTTTATGGTTCGTCTCATTTGCTATAACTTTGGACAGGTCACCTGAAAGATTTTGTTTTTGTGACTGTAAAAGGTGGACCCATTTTTTCCCCCCTTCCCAGGAGTTGACAGAAACCAGCAAAAAACTGGCTCTGGAAACATCGAATCAAAATGTGGCAGAGAAAGATGGAGATGAGCAGGATGATAAGTAAGTGTTCTGTGTCATTTTGTCACATTGTTGATTCAGCTTTGTGTCGCAGCTATTTCTGCTTTTAGTTTAGATGCAAGGTAGCTAATTGTTGTTTTTAAATGGCTGAACATTTTTTTCTTCAAATTTTAAAAAAAAAATGAAAATGATTCAGAAGATTACAAGATACTGAAATACTGCAGGCAGACCGGTTTTTATAACTGTCTTTATTAGCATTGTTAAATATAAATGCTTCTCTTGTTGTGTTACTTCACCTGACCATAAAAACATCCTAATGCTGTCTTTACCGTGTTGGTCAGTGGTACTGTACAAGAATAGGCAGCATCTTCTTAACCTTTCAGCCCCTTTGACTTTGTAGAGCAAAGAACTTCAAACTGATCACTCAGATCAAGCGATGTTTGTATATTGGTCTTAAAGTTACATAGTTTTGCACTGACTGTTTGTGAGTACTGCTCAGTCAGTTATTGTAATCTCACTTTACATTTTTCTGTGTTGACTGATACATTGTAGCTGTTTATTTGCCGGAAGGAGAAGTAGTTTGCCGGTAATGTTTGGTGTTTTTTTTTTAACCAAAAACAATTTGCAGCCGATGTTGGGTTTTCGCCAGAAATAGTTTTGGGTTTTTTGCCAGAAATAGTTTGCAGGTGATTGGTTTTTTTTTTATGTTTGGACAAAAAAATAGTTTTTAGGAGATTTTTTTTTTTTTATTTGCCAAAAATAGTTTGCAGATAATTTTGCGGTCGTTTTCTTTCTTTCAACCTTTTTTTCTCTTTGCCAGAAATAATTTGTTGTTGTTAAAAAATAATTGACAAGTGATGTTAGTTTTTTTACCAACTGTACAGAAGCATCATCATTATCATTTTGCTTGTTGAAAATTAGACTACAATTGACCAGAACTTTCTTTTGACAGCTGCTTTATGGTTTCTTTTTGTTGTTTTTAAATTAATTTCTCTATTTTTGTTGTTAATTAATGCGACTATTTTTTAAAAATGTAGTTAATTACCACTGCTCTTTTTATTAATTAAAGACTGCTTTTCTTTCTTTTTTTTTAAATTAATGGCCACTATTTTTTTTATAATTTAATGACCACTATTATTTTTTAAAATTAATTAATGAAAGACTACTGTTCTTTTTTTGTTTATTCTTTTAAAATTAATGACTGTTAGTTATTAATGCATTTGAAATTTAAATATATACGATAATGAGGTACATCATATGGACAGAGAAGAAAACAAATGAAGAAGTCCTTGAAGCTCACAGAATGAAAAAAGAATTATTGAAAGAGATCAAAATTATATATAGTATATTGGACATATAAAGAGACACAACATTTTTTTGAAAACTATTAATAAAATGAAAAATTTAAGGCAAATGAGCAAGAGGATGGGTAAGTGGGAAGATAACCTCGGGAGATGGACTGGAAATAATCCGACGGAGTGAACCATCAAGGCGAGAGATGGAAGACTTTAAGAGATGATAGGAAACTCTTTACAGAGCGATACAACAGGAGGCAATCTGATCATCAGAAGAGGTCCCCCCGTTCGAGAAGTGTTCGGCCCAGTATACTCCTTTACACTCTAGGGGGGGGGGGGGGGGGGGGGGGGGGGAGGGGGGGGGGGGGGGGGGGGGGGGGGGGGGGTGGGGGGGGGGGGGGGGGGGGGGGGGGGGGGGGGGGGGGGGGGGAGGGGGGGGGGGGGGGGGGGGGGGGGGGGGGGGGGGGGGGGGGGGGGGGGGGGGGGGGGGGGGGGCCACTTGGGGTCATGACTGAACTCCCAAGCGTCTCAGCCTCCTGTTGTCTTGTATCGAAAATGAACCCATTCACTTATGGTAGCAACTTTAAAATCCACAACTCCGCCAGCCGTGGAGGCAATTGTGAAAGTAACAAAGAGAAGACAAATTATTCCGTTCGTTCCATCGCACATCACAACTAAGGACACACACCGAGACACCAGCGCGACGCCGACGAGGCTAGCCACGCCGCGCTAGCAACTGAAATTCTGTGCTTAACACCTCTTATAATATATGCCGCCTGTTGCCCCTCAGTCACAGCCCATTCACTAGTACCCCAAAAAAACTCAACGTATTGTGGACTTTAAAAAATTCCTGGTGTTTTTCTGTACCGCAGAGTTTTACTGTCACGATTTCCATTGCCCATTGCGGTTGTTCCACAGCCAGCATGATGCCTTTTTCGGCAGTTTCATTAAGCCCTCTTCAGTGCCCTTGTTCTCAGCTGTCCCCTCAGCCCCAACAGTTTCAATAAATCATACACTGATGCAGCCACAAGCCCTCTTGCGCCCACCTCAACAGCCATGACCCTTACAGTGAACCCATCGTGTCTCAGATCCACAGCCAGATCATTATACTTGGCCGCTTTGAACGAATGTTGCTCGTCCAATCTGGATTCAAATGGCACGGTCAGTTCAGTCAGTATAACCTGAAGCGCTGCTGAAGAATGAAGCACTATATCCGGCCGTCTAACTAGCTAACTTTCAACGTCAATATGGCAGCTGATTCATTTATCTTGTACCCCTACTGCCCATGATACATAATGCGTCTGCGAGAGTCTTCCACTGATGTTGGTCAACCACATTCTGTTAGCTGTTTCTTATGACAAGCTTCAAACTTTATTTGTTGTCAGAAAAACTCTTTTGCTATGGTTGGAATTTGAAAACTTCCTTTGTTGGAGAAGTCCTTTCAGTTTTTAACATTCCTTCCCATGAATTTTAGTTCTAACCTTTTGTATTTTTATCCTTTATTTAACTCTTTAAGTCCCAATCGACTTTATAAAGGCTCAGGGGTTAGAAGCGCTTGGCCCAATCGACTTTAAAAAGCCTTTAGTATATGTGCCTCTGTTTGAGACTGTTTCTAATTATAACTACACANAAACTCATTTCCGACTGCAAGTACATTCTTTTTTAAATACCGCACGTGTTTAAGAGTGAACGTGTTTCTGTTTTGAGATATTTATTTTAGATTTTTAAAGCAATTTTTTTAAGCGCATATCCTCCATTTTACCTTGAATAACTAATCATTTTTCAATGAAAGCTTTTATACTTGTAGCACAAGAGTAAAGTACATCCAATTACCTTCAGTTTCATATACAACAAAGTTATTTATGCATATGAACATTTTAAAAAATTATTTCCAAACAACAATAAAAACGCACTGGGGTGGTCATTTTTGCTTGGGCCAAACCCACTTTTTTGCTTGGGACTGAAAGAGTTAAATTAAAATACCAGTATTTTCCTTGCAGTTGATTCTGTTTCTGTCAGATTTTTTTTAAAAGTACGAAGCAGTAGTTTGCAATGTGCACATCCTTCCTTAGTTACCTTTTATGGCAGACGTGATAGAGTGCAGCAGTCCTGTAATATGCTTCCCTGTGCAGGCCCCTTGCTGATGTCAGCCCAAGACATGAGCATTGGGAGTAAATAGTCCTGTTGTAAAGATCAAATGTGTTAGAGGGCTAATCTAAAAATTAATGTAATTGGAATGTAGGTAGGTAGTCCTATAGCAGATACAACCACAGAGAAGTGAAGTGTTAGAGACCTCATTATACTAGGTCCAGCTTCAAGAGGTGGAGTGACCAGTTCCCGTCCTCTCCGCCTTTTTCTTCTTTAACTCATGAGCAGAGTCGGGTACCTATTTACAGTTGGGTAGACTAGAGTATGATGCCACTATGTTTTGAACCTACTACCTTTGCCGCAAGAGACCAGCACTCTAACAACTGTGTCAATCAACAGGAGTGTACACAATTTAAAAAATAAAATAATATGTAACAGTCAAGAGTCTAACTTAATGTATTCACTAATCTAATATTCAAAAATAATGTTTGGAAATATCTACTTTCACTTAATCATCTTTATGAATGTGAGCAACAGTTTCCTGTTACTTGTATTGCTGTTTCAATTTGACAGCATGAAAATAAATTAGCTCTAGTTAATTTCAACAGTTCTCATGACATATAGACATTACATGTCCATAAAAACTACAATTTTGCTGACATATTTGATTTCACAGTATTTCTACTAACATTTGATTTCACAATATTTCTACTACTAACATATTGGATTTCACAGTATTTGTTGTTTTAAAAACAAGCTTTGTGCTTCCAGGCATCAAGTGTTTTCATTTTTCTTCTTTATATTTTTTTAAACTATAGTTAAAATATACACAATTTAATGTTTGATTGTTGTGAGCTACCAGATGTGTCAGGAAAAGCTCAGATCATATTGTCATCTTCATACATTTTCACTTTTTGTGGAACATAAAGCTGGCCGCAGCTGTTTTTTTTTTTTTTTTTTTTTTTGGTCCCCTTATTCCTATTTTGAGCTATCTTCTTTAACTCATTAACTACCGCAAGCCGATGGGGGCGGCTTACGAAAGAAACACATTTGGACGGCAAACCGGTCCCATCGGCTTTCTAAGTTTAGTAAGATAACGAATGAAATATATGACGAAACACATTCTGATCTGGTTCGAGATTTTAATTTAACACCGGAAAACGACATTCCAAAGCGTGGGTAAATTTGTGCTTCTCAAAAGTGATATTATATTCATATTTATTACACGTTTCAGGTTAGTTACCAAATCGCAAAACTGTTTACTATGGCAACGAATGATATCGCCACAAAAAAACGCACGTACACCTCGTCTAACTGCTGAACAGGCTAGAAACTTATTTCAGCAATTGATTGATAGTTCTAGCGACGATGAGGACTGAAAACAATGTGGACATTTATTCAGGTAGTGAATTGTATGGCAGTGATGATAACACTAGAAGTGAAAATTCAAGCAATGAAGATATTAGAAGTCCTGGGCCATCAGTGGGTCGTAAAAGAGCGAAAACCTCGGTTAGAGTTACCAATAGTGCAGGAAATAGTGCAGGAAATACTGTAGGCCTAGGCCTAACTAAAATAAGAGAACAATGGGATCAAGTGACTGAGGGTGAAACAACAAATAGTTTTTTATTTTGATCCAACTCATGAACCAGGTTTGCAAGCAAATCTTGATGCAAGTTCCTCTGTACTTGATTGCTGGCTTACATTGCTGACACCAGATGTTTTACATTCTTTGGTCAAAGTAATAAAGGATTATGCTGAAGTAAAGAATTCAAAACCCCCATCTTCAAACAGATCTTCGTCTGCTGCTTGGAAACCTGTCACTGACTATGAGCTTTTGAAATTTTTCGCAGTAACAACTGCGATGGGTTTAGATAAAAAGCCATCGGTAAAAGATTATTGGGCACATACACCTTATAATTATACACCCTGGTATGGCAATATGTTTTCAAGATCTAGGTTTGAAATAATTTACCATACAATGATGCATGTTGAAGATGCTGATTCAGAAGGGAAGGACAAAATAGAGCCTTTTTTAAATTTGCTCGTTGCGAAGTTCCAGGATGCATTTTATCCATTTCAGAATTTAGCCATTGATGAAATGGTTATTGGGTATAATGGACGCTGGAAACACAAGCAGTACAATGCAACAAAGCCAAGCAAGTATCACATTAAGACCTTTGGATTGTGTGATTCTGCCACTGGATATGTCTATTCTGTATTGACATACTTTGGGAAGAATACATCATATATTCTTGCTAATGACTCTACAACAAGTCAGGCGGTGAAGGTATTTGATTTCTTGCTGCAAGGAATTGGGAAGGGCCACCATGTATTTGCTGACAGATACTACACTGTGGATACACTGATAACCTATCTGTTGAGTAGGGGCATTCATTATACTGGCACAGTCAACATCAACAGAAAAAAATTTTCCACTTCAACTGAAGACCCTCTCCCTCCATCACCGAGAAGCCAGGTGGTACAAAAATGGTGATGGATCTCAGATATGTGTTGCTTGGCGAGACAAAAAGGCAAAGAAACCATGTATTGTTGTGTCCACTGAAACATCAGTTGAGATGGTGCAAGTCACAACTCGACATCACAACTTAGTCGAAAAACCCAAACCAGTACACCAGTACAATTTTTGCATGAATGGATGTGACCACAATGATCAAATGGTAGCTTACTATGGCAATTTCCAAAGAAAAACTAGAAAATGGTGGAAGAAAATTTTTTTACTGGATTATAGAGGTGTCCCAGGTAAATGCCCATATATTGTACACCCTCAGTCATGCTGATGAGAAGTCAGTGTCATTGAAATTTTTCAAAGACAAACTGATTGATCAGTTGACTGAGAAGGCTGCCTCCATAACTCCACCTGATCTAGTAGATACCAGTAGCAACAAGAAAGGTAGGAAATTGTTAGGAAACAAAGTTAAAAGATTTGAGGGTGCAAAGCACATTGTGGATTACACCGACAAAGATAGGAACTGTATAGTGTGCTCAACACCTGCAAAACGAGTCCGAACCAATTTTTATTGCATCGGTTGCCCCGAAAAGCCCCATCTCCATCCAAAGAGCTGTTTTAGGCTGTACCATACGCATGATCCTTCAGCTGTAACTTACTAAAGACATTGACATACTGTAAATAAGTTATAGATAATGTGCTTTGTCAAAGGAGCTATTTATTCAAAATTTCTGAGATTTTTTTGGAAGTGGTGTAGGTGTGATAATGTAAGTCATTAATAGTGTATTTATTAGCTATTGTGTGTGTTCTTGGGCTTGTTTTTCTTGCCATTGGATATACTACATGAAAATCACCAAGAAAAGAAATTAGCTGCCTCAGGAATAAGCAAGTTCCAGGTAAGTTGATAATTTAAAGAAAATGTTGCATGCTTTTTCTTTCTTTCAATCATTTTACATTACTACTAATATCCACCATATTAAGTAAACTTTCCTTTTATCAGCTTTAGGCAACAGTACATTCATTTGTCATCAAAATGACATATCAGTAATAAAAATCTGTTTAAAATTAATAAATCTGCAGCTTAAGTTCTCCAAACACTTACAGGGAGAAAATGAGGAAAAAATTTCAGACATTTTTTGGGAAGTGGCATAGGTGTGATAATGTAAGTTACCAATAGTGTAAATATTAGTCAGTGTGTGTGTTCTTGGGCTTGTTTTTTCTTGTTATTGGATATACTACATAATAATCACTTTAAGAAAGGTATTACCTACCATAGAAACAAGAAATTTGAACATAAGTTGATAATTTGGAAACAAATTTGAATTGAATTTTGTCTGTCAATCATTTTACATTACTAATAATATCTACCATATTAAGTAAACTTTCCTTTTATCAGCTTTAGGCAACAGTACATTCATTTATCATTAAAATGACATATAATTCATAAAAATATGTTTAAAATTAAGAAAACTACAGATAAAATTCTACATACACCTACAGAATGAAAATGGGAACAAAATTTAATTCGGCCACAGTGTGTTTTTTAATTCGGTAGTTAATGTGTTAATGTCTGCCCAAGAAGTTGTGGTTGCTTTAGCTCCAATACCTTTTGTTGCTGTCATTTTCGACGGAGTCATCTGTCAAGTTATTTGCTTATGTTTGTATCATAAGTATAATTGTGTCTTTACCTGCGATGTCAGGTTGATTAGGGGTTGTCTTCCCTTGTTTATTCATTCATTGTGTTTGACCTTTAGGGTCAGAGGTTGACAGTTCGGCGTGGGCCTATGGGAAGGTTTTTTTAAGCGGGAGTGAGATATACTTCCGGGAAGCCGGGAGGTCCTGTTTTTCTGAAGGGACCAAGAGTCCATTGTTTTTCGGGGAGAATCTTCGAAGTAACTGCTATGGCAGTTTTCCCCAGTGAATCTCTGTGCGTCGGGATGACGACAGAATTCCTTGTGTAGTTCTGAGGATTCATTTACCAGGTAATACCGACCTTTATGCATTATTACGCTTTTCGGTGGCAGAACATGTAAAGGATTACCTAGGGTGAACAGCAGTTCACGGATCCGCCATTTCAGAACTTATATATTTGTGCTCGAGGGAGCCATCCAAGACTGTTAGTCTTATATTGTCCAGAAATCCAGTGACGAAGATATATTGTGGGAGCCGCAGATTGGCGGAACTTCTATCTACAATAAGTATTACTGCAGGGTTGATGATAACCTATTTAACAGAAGTACACGGCCGACGTTAGGACGAGGCCTGTGCTTCCGACTATTATACTACAGCCTGATAGGTGCAATTGGCGGGAGTGCCAAGTTGCACCTGTGTGTCAAGGTAACTAAGGCATCTGACGCGTTTAGTCAGAGACGCCAAGGGCGACGCTACGAACTGTCATTATTGAAGAACTTTGCTATTGACCATGCACGTCTATTCTGATGTTTACCTTTTTGAATGCCAAATGTATACCTATCGATGTCAGGTCAGCATGATCTTGTTACACTGACTGTTCCTGTTGATATTATGTGTGTTCCCGTCAATAAATGTCTTGAAACATGCCTGCAGTGTCAAAGCATCCTTGATTACTGCATGTGAGAGTATGGGTTGCAGGATCTACATCTATACGAGCCTAAACACATTCGCGTCTTCATTCGCACCCACACTCAACTCATCATACGCTCGCACTACACATCTAACAACATGTAAACTGTCTTGGGCCAGTGATCACCTCAACAAGAAAAAAAAGACAGTTACATTTCTGGTGGACCAGTTACGTGGGCTCTTATGATACATTTCCTCTCCACATGTAAGCCTACCTTGCCGTGGTTGGAGAGCTTGAGCGCCTCAATGATCCCGGGAGCTATGCCGGCGGGAGTTTTACTCCTGGCAGGGTCACCCAAGCCGGACAGGTCCTGGGTGAGGGGCCAGACTAAATGGGCTGAGGAGTGGGTGGAACCCTATAGGTGGACTAAGATGCAGAAACCCACCTGTGTAGCGAGTGGTACATGCTCTGGTCTGCACCAATCCACCCCCACTTCATGGGTTAAATGCTTTCTTGCCTCATTCTTCACTGTTTGTCGTCTATCACGCCCATGGCGACCGTTGCCTCAATTGGCTGTGTGTGGTGTACCCGGAAACGGGGCCTCCCAGTACTGAGGCAAAGTTAAGTCCCCGATGTCACTTATCGGTGCAGAATTGAGAGAGATGGCTGAGCATCACAATCCCTCCTGTGTTGCAGCATGATGAGAACCCAGCATTGCACACTGAGCTTGGGGGGATCACTTGGGCACCAGACTTAATACTGGCTCTTGACTGGATGGCCGCATGCAGGAGATTTCTACAATGGAGGGTTGGCAGGTGGTGGGTATCGGGAAGTGGCTCTGTGCAGGACGTGAGGATTCCTTGGGAGAGCCCAGAACCAGAGCACAGCATTGTGCAAGCTCTGCATAGTTGGAGAGCCCCCTGGATGACGGGGAATGCACAGTGTGCTACCCCACCTATCCCCAACTGCTAACTTAGAACCAGAAGTGGGGTCCTCTGTATGCGTCCCAGGCCAGGATAAAATGCCTGGGAAAGAGACTGGAGCTCAGAACTCCCTAACTCAAAGTTGCAGGATGGCAGAAAAGCCACGGGAAAGACAGGGCTATTTTGAAGATAACGCAACCATATTTTCACCATACGAGCTCGGACCCGCCTCGGTAAACAAGGTCCGCGCAGAGCAGTGACACCCCCAGGCTGCTTGCGAATAGTCTACTACTGGGAACATAAACAGATTAGGGATGAGCCCACTCTCCCGTTGAACAGGTGCTAAAGTCGTAGATACTGGGCCAGAAGGCGCACCGGAAACCACAGTATCATGCAACTCGCTTTTTTTTTTCTATGGAGAGTACACCGTCAAATAAATCTCGTTCTGGTGCTCGCCCTGTGGAGCTCCACCAGGCAGGTGCAGTGCCGGGCTCTGAGCCTCGACAGAGCCCACCCTCAGCTACTGGAGGACCCTCTAGACCGTCTTGTGGAGTCAACAGACGGCGGAGGAGAACTACTGACCAAAACAAAACAGAAAAGAGAAACCCAGAGTGCCACTTGTCATGATGCACTGGAATGCAGAGGGAGTGAACAGCAAGCAGGCTGGATACAGCAAAAAGACAGAGCTGGAAAACATCTTGTATGAGAAGCAAGTAGGTGTTTGCTGTATCCAAGAGACTCACTTGAAAGCAGATCAAACCTTTAAAATAAGGGGATATCAATGCTTCAGATCCGACAGACAAGATAGACGAAAAGGAGGAGTACTTACTCTTGTAAGGAATAACATTCCTGCACACGAAAGGAAAACCTTCATGGATGGAGCAGAATATCAGCTGCTGCAGATAAAGGTAGACAAGATGGAAATAGAACTCCTGAACTATTACTGTCCGAACAACAAACCCCTGAGTCTCAGCTCTATAAAGGTACCAGCCACCAACTTTATAGCAGTTGGAGACTTTAATAGCCACTCCCAGAGCTGGGGCTATAACCATCTGGATCACAGAGGTGAAGAGGTTGAAACTTGGCAAGATGATCACTCCCTAATCCTAGTCAATAATGCCACAGATACTCCTACCTTCTACTCCAGAGGATGGCACACAACCTCAACCCCAGATCTTGCCTTCTCCACACCAGATATAGCTGGATCTATTAGTAGAGAAGTAGGAGACCAACTGGGGGAAGCGACCATCGCCCAATCTTTCTTACTGTCCAGAGTGCAACTCTCAGTACAGGCCCAGCCATTACAAGATGGAACTACAAAAAAGCCAACTGGGGTTTATTCAGGCATCAGGTGAACACGCTGCTGTCTACCTTCAAGGTACAGAACAGAGACATTAATGAAGTGGTAAAAGACTTCAACAGATGCATACTACAAGCTGCAAAAGAAACCATTCCCAAAGGATGCCGGCGTAACTACATACCATACTGGTCCAGCACACTCCAAGAACGTCAGGAAGCTATGGACAAGGCTAGAAAGGACGCAGAGTCTCAGCCTTCACTGAAACTCACAACAAATGGAAAAAGGCTGTAGCAGAGTTTCAGAGAACAAAGCTAGAAGAAAAGCGGAAAAGCTGGAGAACTAAAACGGCATCGCTGAACCTTGAGAAAGACGGCAGGAAACTTTGGAGATTAGTCAAGTCTCTAAATGAAGAGCATTCCTCACCAAGGCAGACTATCACATTGGATGAAGGTGGCAAACTTTTCAGAGGAAAACAAGCTGCAGACTTGTTTGCTAGAAGATACAGTTCAGAAAGCAACTTACCCATTAACATAGACCATCCGAGAGAGATAAGAAAAGAAATACTGGCAACCATGGGACAGACAGATACTCCTGCCCCAATGAGGGAACCCATCACACTAGGAGAACTACAGAAGGCTATTTCCAAGCTTAAGTTTCAAAAGTCACCCGGCCCAGACAAAATCAGCAACGAAATGCTAGTAAATCTGAGCTCAGCAGCAAAGACAAAACTGCTTGAGATATTCAACCACAGCTGGTTGAAAGGAACGGTACCCCAAGTATGGAGAGAAGCCATCACATACCCATACTAAAGAAAGGGAAATGTAAGACCGAGGCTGCAAGTTACCGGCCAATCAGTCTCACAAGCTGTGTTGGGAAGACTATGGAGCGAATAGTCAACCACAGATTGAAATGGTATTTAGAGTCTGAGCAGATCCTGGTGCCGGAACAAGCTGGATTTAGAGAATGCTACAGTATAGAAGACCAAGTTACTTACTTGTCTCAAGCAATAGAAGATGCCTTCCAGGAGAAGAAAAAAGGTCCTAACGATCTGGGTCGACTTCAAGCAGGCCTTTGACAAGGTGTGGAAAGATGGCCTCATTGCAAAACTTAGGAGAAGTGGAATCCAAGGCAACATGATGAAATGGAGCCAGTCATACTTGCATAACAGGAGAACTAGAGTCACTCTTGACGGTCTGCAGAGCAGAAAAGTGTTGCTCCATCAGGGGGTACCTCAAGGAGGAGTAATTTCCCCAACACTCTTCCTTGTTTACATCAATGACCTGGTGAAAGATCTCCCTGCAGGAGTTAAAGCTGCCTTATATGCAGATGACCTAGTACTCTGGTGCGCTGATGAAAATGTCACCACAGCAAATTATAGAATGCAGCGGGCAGCAGACATGCTAGTGTCATGGGCAGAGAAAATGGCTTATCACAATAAACACAGACAAAACCTCCACAACACTGTTCTCCCTCGCCCCCAAAGGACAAATCAGCTAACATACACCTAGGGACAACCGTGATCAAGGAAGAAAGCTACCCCACCTATCTTGGGGTGACATTTGACCAAAGGCTTACATGGAATAAGCATATTGAAAATGCAGAAGGAAAGGCCCGAAGACGACTAGGCATACTCAGAAAATTAGCAGGTACCAACTGGGGAGCAAATGAACGAAATCTAAAGAAGATTTTATAATGGAGTAATAAGACCACACTTAGAGTTTAGCTCAGCAGCATGGTCATCAGCTGCTAACTCACATCTGCAGTCTTTGGACAAGGTGCAAAATCAAGCTCTCAGGCTCATTACAGGAGCCATGAAAACTACACCAATAACAGAGATGCAGAAGGTTGCTGGATTACAGACATTGTCCCATAGAAGAGACACAAAAACCATGATCCAGATGGAAAAGTACAACAGTATGCCAATGCACCCAATGAAGGCAAGACTAGATGATCTGGCATTGGGACGTCTAAAGCGTAGCAGCTTTGTGCATCGGGGGAAAAGACTTATAAGACAGCATCAAGAAGACCTATCCATGAAGACAACACCACTGAAGCCACCCTATACCCTGTACCATGGGAGCAGGCCAGCAGTGCCCTCCAAATTAATACATCAGTCAGTGGTCTCACAAGTGGATGTGAGTATAATGATCTGCAAAAAACGAACTGCTACATTGAGTATGATCCAAGAAAGCTATCCCGATCAATCATGGATACATGCCTATACAGATGGATCAGCAACTAATGCTGTTAGGAATGGAGGTGCCGGTATCTTTATCTCATATCCTGACAACCACTATGAGACTAGGCACATTCCCACTGGTAAATTCTGTTCCAACTATACAGCTGAGGTTCAAGCTCTAGAGCAAGCTGCAAATATGATTTATAACACCAACTCTGACTGCCACCAGGTAGTCATCCTCACAGATGCACTGTCTGTCCTGCAAGCTCTCAAGGGTGGTAAACTCCCGCATCTGAGAAATGAACTAAACAAGGTAGCTGCCAAAAAGAGAACCATACTTCAGTGGGTACCATCTCATTGTGGTGTACCCGGAAATGAAAAGGCAGACAAACTTGCAAAAAAGGGAGGAGAATGTGAACAAGAAGATAATGAAGTCACATACTTTGAGAAAAAGAGAGCTATCCAGACTATCAGAAGAGAACAGAACCAACCCAAAGACGACTATCACACTCTCGACCGGCAGGGACAGACAACTATTTTTCGACTCAGGACAGGGCATAACAAACTGAATAAACACATGCACAAGCTACGATTGTCTGCTTCACCACTGTGCACATGTGGATTAAACGAACAAACTGCTGAGCATGTTCTACAGGACTGTCCTCTGTATGACCAGTTAAGAAAGATATACTGGCCCAATGACTCAACACTAAACTCAAAGCTATATGGAGTTAAAGAGGAACTTCAAACAACAGTCGAATTCATCATGAGAACTCGTCTGACGGTGTAATCATCAAAGTTGCGATCGCAAGAAGAAGAAGAAGAAGAATGATACATTTCTTGTCGCCAATGTGGCCTAGAAACTTACATTTCTGATGGACCAGATCTGTGGGTTTAAAAAGAACAGAGCGAGCATTTGACATTATTGTTGACATTTATGGATCCAGAAATTTACATTCCTGGTTGGCTGTTACATGTATGATGTCTCCAGTTTTGTCGAGAAAGTTACAAGAAGGACAAGTACACATTACACTTCTGATCTGTGGGTCTAAGCTACACACGGGACAGCCGTAACAGCGCTAATTCTACACTTGCAAGTTTTGGCTACAACAGGACAGATATAGGTCATCAACGGTTGACACAAATAAACAGTACGAGCATTTATATTATAATGCTACATAAAGCATAACAAGACAAGTACTGAAGTGAACTACTAGGCATTTGCTACGTGGACCATAACTGCATAGAAGGCGGGTTCCTATTGTAAACAGTACTGCGGGTTGTTACATGTTTCATTCAACAACAGACTTTTCTAGGTCAGAGTATTCAAGCTACATTGTTGGAGGTCAAGTGTCTGTAAACAGTACGTGAAATTGTAAACATTCAATGTGCAAGCCCTAATTTGAGAAGGTCATAGTAACTTTGGTTCGTGAATACCACTTTATGTTACAGTGGATTTGACGTTCAGTGCGCGTTTGACATTTCGTTTCTGTGTTCGCAAGGAGCAAGAAATTTATTTTAGTTTCAGCTGTGACTGAACTTGTTCTGCAACACATTGAAATTGATTGCTATATGTTTATGTCACTTCTACTGTTTTGTGTATTTTTCTGCGGGTTTTTCGGTTGGTGGGTCTTACGGTAAATATGCCACTTGATCGAGGCTTACTGTAAGCGGTCTGTAGGTGCAAATTTTCTTAATTTGGAAATTTGCTAGTGACAATTGGTCGCTATTGATGTTAGCTGTGATGTAATTGTACTTAACTTTGTTTTTGTAATATTTTGTCTGTTTTTCAGTTTTGATTGTCGATTTGTTTTGTTTGTATTCTGTAGGTCTCTCCTTTCTTGTGTATTTCTCTACACATTTTTGGTTAAAACAGTGTTGCCATTTGTATTGTTTTGTATTTTTGTCTTTGTATTTTTTTTTTGGTTGTACTACATTACTGTCATGCACAGTCTACATACACATACTTGGTCATGTTTTGATATTATTGATAAGGTAGACTCTTCATATAGAGTTTGTTAAATAATATTATATAAGATATTTATACAAGTTCTTTGATAAAAGACTTGTTATCTACAAAGATTGAGACAGTAAAATAAAGTGAAGTGAGTATACAAGTCTAGCATTTCAGACTTGTCTCCCATTGAAGTGGGATAAGGTAATTTATTTAATTTTTTTTTCAGGTTTCTGATCTCATTAGACAGAATGTCTACATTGGATTTCTTCATCCAGCAAGGGTTGACCCTTGGTAAGTCTGGTAAAGAATTGGAAGAATATTCATCTGCTCAATTCGCCATTGCATTAAAGTCAGAAGAAAAGAAACAAAAAGAGGAAATTAAATTGAAAGCAGAAGCTGAACTAAAGAAGCTAGAAGCTGAGAATAGAAGATTAGAACTTGAAGAAAGAAGGTATCAAAGAGAGGCTGAGGAGAGAAAAGCTCAAGCTGCTGCTGAGGAGAGGAAAGCTCAAGCTGCAGCTGATGAAAGAAAATTCCAGATGGAAATGGAAGACAAAAAACTTCAAGCTGCTGCAGAGGGAAAAACACTTCAAGCTGCTGCAGAGGAAAAAAAACTTCAAGCTGCTGCTGAGGCTGAAATTAGAAAAATGGAACATGAGGAAAGAAAACAGAAGATGGAACTTGATGAAAAACTCGCAATTTTGGAGTTAGAGAAATTGAAATTGGCGAGTACGGGTGCTCAGCAAACAACTTCGAGTACGACAAAGGAGTTTGTTAGTAGGATTAAATTGCCTCATTTCAATCCTTTAAAGGATGACGTAGCAGATTATCTAGATAGATTCCAATTTTTGTGCGATACGCATAACATAAAAAAGGAAAAATATGTTGAACAACTGATGCCATTTTTTACAGGTGACACAGTGACTACTCTTATGACAATAGACGAACATGAGAGGACTAATTATGATGTTGTCAGGGCAGCATTACTAAAGAAATACCAATTAAAACAAGAAGACTATCGTCTTCGTTTTAGGACAATGTTGCCAGAAAATGGAGTAGATTTCTCTGATTTTGTTACAAAGATACGTCGTACATTTACACGATGGGTTGAGTTGTCTCAGATTGAGAAAACATATGAAGGTCTAATGGACTTATTATTGCGAGATAAGGTTTTGTCATCTGTTAATGATTCTTTTCTTGCATTCCTTCATGAGCGTAAGCCTAAAAACTTAAAAGAAATGGAGGAATACTGTTGTCAGTATGCCACAGCACATCCCCATGCTACAGTTAGCAATTCTAAAGTGAAAGAAGGGTTGCCAGCTGCTTCGGCAACACCATATGGCCCTAATTTCAGAAAAAAATTTCAGGGTGCTCAACAAAATTGGAATAGGGGAAGTAATCAAAATTACACTCAGAAGCGGAGTAATCCAACACATGATGGTTCTTCGTCTATGCAGTGGAGACAAGATGGTAGTTCTCGTAATTTTAGTGGTAATAATTTGAGACACTTTCGTAAAGGCTATCCAAATAATAACTATTCAAATTTTCGAGGTAATCATTCTCGACGTCAAGATTATGACGATGGTGAATTTAGAAACCGGGATTCAAACCGGAATGATGATTACAATAGGCAATATGATAACAATTACAGGGGAAATGATAGTCGAAATAATTACAGGGGAAATGATAATCGAGGTAGACCTAGGTTTAACAAAAAAAAGACCTTACCAACAGGCAAACTCTGCGCAACAAGAGTTTGATGGAGCCTGTAATACAGTAAATGATAGTGGTAACTCTAGGGCTATCACTGGTTGTGCTTTCGATTTTGGGAGAGCAACTGAATGCCCCCAATGCTTAACATTGTTTGACTCATCAACTGTATCTACGCTAAGTTGTGGTCACCCTCTTCCTGCTCTACCTGCTACAGTTGCGCATGATGGGAGAGGATCTCTCATCTTACATAAAGGTCTAATAAATGATAGGCTAGTCTCAGTACTTTTCGATTCGGGATGTACTACCGTCGGGGTTAAGGAGTCTCTGATAGATCCTTGCTGTGCCACGGGAAAAACAATCAAATGTGTTACATTTGGTGGTACTATGGAAAGCTATCCTACTGCTATTATTAGGATTGACACTCCTTTCTTCACAGGAGATGTCCATGCATGTCTTCTTCCTAATCCTATTGCGGATCTTATAATCGGTCGTATTCATGGGGTTAAGGAATGCACCCCGCAACAAATTTCTAGTTGGGAAGAAAAAAACATTCAAACGGTCAATGCAGTGGTGACAAGAGCTCAAGCTCTTAATCCCCCAACTTCATCTGATAATAGTAATGAAGTTGATAGCCAAGACGAGCACTTGGTGATTTCCCATGACTCGTTTGTTAACCGTCAAGAAGAGGATCCTTCTTTGAAGAAATACTTCCTTCTTGCAAAGAAAGGGGATCCCAATCAAAATACGAATCACAAATCGTATATCACTATGAAGAATGGTATATTGGTACGAATGGTACAACACTCGGACAAGTCTATGCACTCGCAAATTCTTGTGCCTAAGTGTATGAGAGCCTTAATTCTTCGGCATGCACACGATTCTCAGTGTGCGGGACACATGGGTTTTTCCAGAACTAAAACTAGAGTCCTTGCGTCATTCTTTTGGCCATTCGTGAATAAAGACATCCGAATTTATTGCCGATCTTGCAAAATTTGTCAAGAGGTCAAGTCTAGGGGTCCGAGACATGCTGCTCCTATTCAGGCTGCAGATATTCCGATTCGGCCGTTTCAGAAAATGGCTATAGACATCATTGGTCCGTTCAAAATTAAGTCAGCCAGAGGACACCAATTTATCCTCACTTGCGTGGACATGTGCACGCGTTGGCCAGAGGCTATTCCTCTGAAGAGCATATCAACTGTCGATATCGCTGATGCTCTTTGGCTCGTATTTTCTCGTCTGGGATTCCCCGGAGAAATACTGTCGGATCACGGCACTCAGTTAATTTCGGACGTTATGTCTCAGGTAATGGCTACGCTAGACATTAAAAGGTCTCTCAGTAGTATTTATCATCCAATGTCCAATGGATTGGTAGAACGTCTTAACAGGACACTAAAGAACTTACTTGGCAAGATAACGGAGGATCATCCTGAAGATTGGGACAGGGTTTTACCTGCAGTCCTCTTTGCCTATAGAGAGGTTCCCAACGAGCATACAGGGTTTTCTCCTTTCGAACTTGTCTTTGGCGCGCAACCGCGCGGGCCAATGTCCTTGTTACACGATTTGATAACTTCCGATAATATTGACGATGATACACAATCGTCATATGAATATGTTATAGCTCTTAGAGAAAAGATTATCGAATCGTGCAGGTTAGCAACTTCATCTTCCGAATTTGCGAAAGAAAAAGCTAGGCGATTTGCTAATAAGAAAAGACGCCTACGTCAACTTTGTCCTGGAGACAAAGCATATGTCTTACTGCCCTCAAGAGAGAATAGACTTCTCATTTCTTGGAAGGGTCCATACACTATAGTCTCGAAAATTTCTGATGTCGACTATATTGTCGATGTGGATGGAAGGCATAAAACCTTCCATATAAATATGTTAACAGAGTTTATTGAACGTCCAGACTATTTACAGCCTATTTTCCAGGCGACGGACGACTCTCCAGTTCAACATGGTCACATCTCATCCCTGTCCGTTATACAGGATGAGGAAACTATTTTTTCTGACGTGAACTTACCTCTTCCTACGATTCCACTTATTTCAACGGAATCGTGGAGAGACGTTACAGTCTCTTCTAACTTGTCTTTTGAGGAACAACGTCAAGTATCCTCTACGTTACAATCATATCAGGATGTCCTTACCGACATTCCTGGACACACAGATGTCATAGAACATGACATCATACTTACTGATCGTAATCCGATCAGAGTAAGACCATACCCAATACCTATTCATTTTCAAGCACAAGTCGAGAAAGAATTGGATGAAATGATTCAACTACAAATAATTGAACCATCCACTTCAGCTTATTCTTCGTCGATAGTTATTGTTCGAAAGAAAGACAATAACATACGTCTTTGCGTTGATTATCGCAAATTAAATCAAGTTACGAAGTTCGATGCTGAACCTATGCCGTTATTAGATGATCTACTTATTAGACTTTCTAAAGCTAAATTCTTTACTAAACTAGACTTGTCGAAAGGTTATTGGCAAGTCCCATTGACGGAACACGCCAAACCTCTCACTGCTTTTTCGACACCTAGGGGTCTGTTTCAATGGAATTTTATGCCTTTCGGGCTTATGAACGCCCCAGCGACTTTCGTGCGCATGATGCGACGAATTCTATCAGATCGTGCAGATGTCATTGCATATTTAGACGACATCTGTCTTTTCAGCGATACTTGGGAAGAACACTATGTGGGTCTGAAGGAATTGCTATCTACTCTACGTGAGCATAGTTTGACTGCTAAACCCTCTAAAGCTTTTGTTGGGTTTAGTGAAATTTCCTTCCTAGGTCATCGAGTTGGTCATGGTCTGTTGAAGACAGAGGACCAAAACATTTCAAAGATATTAAATATCTCGGTTCCGAAGACAAAAAAGCAAGTGCGTAGTCTCTTGGGATTGATACAATTCTATGGAAGATTCATTGAGAATCTGTCCTCCATTATGGCACCACTTTCAACGTTATTGAAAAAAGGTTCTCCTAATATGGTGCGTTGGTCCCAAGAATGCCAATCTTCATTGGATCAGGTTAAGAATTTGTTCTCATCTCATCCTATCTTAAGACTACCGACGATTGATAAGACTTTTGTCCTTCGTAGTGATGCCTCTTCCACTGGCATTGGAGCGGCACTAATGCAGGAATATTCAGGAACTCTGCATCCTGTAATGTATATTTCTAGGAAGCTGAATGCGGCAGAAAGGAATTACTCGGTTTTGGACCGTGAATTGTTGGCTATGGTTTGGTCCATTCTTAAGCTACAAAGGTTCCTTCTGGGCGCGCATTTCTTTATGGAAACCGACCAAAAAGCTCTTACGGCTATGCAAAGTAAGGATTTGAAGAGCTCGAGATCTACTCGTTATGCTATTGCTCTTCAGCCTTTCCATTTCACGGTGCGAGCTATCCGTGGTTCGGATAATGTGATGGCGGACATATTGTCTAGATGCCCACATGATTCCAGTTAAATCTTGTGTCCTAGTTTTTTCCTGATATATTTTCAGACTTAGGTCTGTCCTTAATATCATAATATGTTGTAATACAAATGTATTTGGATGATGTTTAGATAATTTAACAAATTTCATTTTGTCCATCCATCAGTGATATGTTTGCTAAAATAGCATTGACATTTGTATATTGCTATGATTATATTATTTAGTAATGTTTGATATATGATTGGTATTGCCAGCAACTTAGGTTTCTTGAATGGTATCCCTTAGTTTGTTTGGCTTAAAGGAAATATTTTCTCCTATGTTGGGAGATGATTTGTACCCTCTTCTATTGTACCTGATATTAGGTTCATTGTTTGCATGAGCACAGAAGTGATACTGGTGCTATCTTGCTCATGAACATATTAAAAAAAAAGAATTGCAATTTTTTTTTTTACAGGGGGGTGGTAGTAATGTTGCTGTCATTTTCGACGGAGTCATCTGTCAAGTTATTTGCTTATGTTTGTATCATAAGTATAATTGTGTCTTTACCTGCGATGTCAGGTTGATTAGGGGTTGTCTTCCCTTGTTTATTCATTCATTGTGTTTGACCTTTAGGGTCAGAGGTTGACAGTTCGGCGTGGGGCTATGGGAAGGTTTTTTTAAGCGGGAGTGAGATATACTTCCGGGAAGCCGGGAGGTCCTGTTTTTCTGAAGGGACCAAGAGTCCATTGTTTTTCGGGGAGAATCTTCGAAGTAACTGCTATGGCAGTTTTCCCCAGTGAATCTCTGTGCGTCGGGATGACGACAGAATTCCTTGTGTAGTTCTGAGGATTCATTTACCAGGTAATACCGACCTTTATGCATTATTACGCTTTTCGGTGGCAGAACATGTAAAGGATTACCTAGGGTGAACAGCAGTTCACGGATCCGCCATTTCAGAACTTATATATTTGTGCTCGAGGTAGCCATCCAAGACTGTTAGTCTTATATTGTCCAGAAATCCAGTGACGAAGATATATTGTGGGAGCCGCAGATTGGCGGAACTTCTATCTACAATAAGTATTACTGCAGGGTTGATGATAACCTATTTAACAGAAGTACACGGCCGACGTTAGGACGAGGCCTGTGCTTCCGGCTATTATACTACAGCCTGATATGTGCAATTGGCGGGAGTGCCAAGTTGCACCTGTGTGTCAAGGTAACTAAGGCATCTGACGCGTTTAGTCAGAGACGCCAAGGGCAACGCTACGAACTGTCATTATTGAAGAACTTTGCTATTGACCATGCACGTCTATTCTGATGTTTACCTTTTTGAATGCCAAATGTATACCTATCGATGTCAGGTCAGCATGACCTTGTTACACTGACTGTTCCTGTTGATATTATGTGTGTTCCCGTCAATAAATGTCTTGAAACATGCCTGCAGTGTCAAAGCATCCTTGATTACTGCATGTGAGAGTATGGGTTGCAGGATCTACATCTATACGAGCCTAAACACATTCGCGTCTTCATTTCGCATCACCTACACTAACTCAACTGTCTTCATGATCATCAACGCTCGCACTTCAGATTCTCTTTGACATTCTTTTTCCCTCTAACAAGGGCATGTCTGTATAACTGTTTTCTCAAGTTTTCCTGTAATTTTTCACATTATCTCTTTAACTTCCAGTAATGATTATTATCAGTTCCATAGGTCTGTGTTTGTTATTTTCTTCTTCCTCGTTCGTCCTGAAAAAGACGTTGGTTGCGTTGTGTCCGTTTACAGTGAAGCTGCGATAATTGCGCCTTTCGGCCGACACATCCGACTTCAGCACAGCATTTTTTGGGACCGAGTTAGCCTTCCCTCTTTGATCCCTATTCTCTCGGCCAGACTGCAGTGATGCAGCCTGTTTCCAGGACCACCACTTGGAGGTGGAGTCGGGTCTTGGTCAGCTCTGGTTCGCTGACCCTGACGCAAGCAGTCAAGCTATGAGTCGCTGACTGCATTCATCTCTCTTGCTGCGTCTTCGGTCCCATGTTTTGTTTATTTACATCTGGCCATCTGAAATGGAGGATGGAGTGCTTCATAGTGCTTTGGTAGCAGTTTCTGTAACAGCTTTTAAAAAAAAAAAATCTGTGCTAGGGTTGCCAGTTGTAACTTAACCTCCTAACTAAGAGTTCCACTTTGTTTCACTTTGGCCCCCTTTCCACAACATATTCAAGCTTGGCTGAACCTTATAGGAGCACGAGGTTTATCTCGACAAAGCTCACTGGATTTGTAAAGGCATGCAAGCCATCTCAACCATCTTCAAGATGGAGCATAGGACAGTCAGAATTATATAATACATTGCAAACATTAAATATAACTTTTTATTTGTCATTGAAAAGAAGGGACGTTGACTGCCTTTAGATTTCCTTATTTGTACACACGTTGTATGTGTCATTTGTTAACTTATTGTTTGTCAAGTAACTGAGATGCTTTTTCAGCATTTTTCTCACAGATTACTCCAGTTTGCCTCGTGTAGTTTGTTCCTGTGGGTCTCTGAAGAGACAAGAAAGACTAGGCTGTGCAGCCTCATGCATGTCATGTGACTGGTAACCTCATTATGTAAAACAAATTGCCAAAGAAACCACTGCAGCAAGACCATGTGACTGCTTGGTGTAGCCTTCCTGTGGGACCAGCTGCAATAGTGGCTCCATTCTGTGTAAGGAGTGAAATGGAAAATGATGATGATGATTCCAATCTTGCTGAGAAGTTTTCTTTCAACCTCACTAATTCCATGTTCTCAGGGAAGTTTCCTTCCATGTTCTCAGGGAAGTTTCCTTCCATGTTCTCAGGGAAGTTTTCCTTCCATGTTCTTTCAACCTCACACTATTCCATGTTCCTCAGGGAAGTTTTCCTTCCATGTTCTCAGGGAAGTATTTTCCTTCCATGTTCTCAGGGAAGTTCCTTCCATGTTCTCAGGGAAGTTTCCTTCCATGTTCTCAGGGAAGTTTCCTTCCATGTTCTCAGGAAAGTTTTCCTTCCATGTTCTATCTCAGGAAAAGTTATTTTCCTTCCATGTTCTCAGGGAAGTTTCCTTCCATGTTCTCAGGGAAGTTTCCTTCCATGTTCTCAGGGAAGTTTCCTTCGATGAGTTCTCAGGGAAGTTTCCTTCCATGTTCTCGGAAGTTTTCCTTCCCATGTTCTCAGGGAAGTTTTCTTTCCATGTTCTCAGAGGAAGTTTCCTTCCCATGTTCTTTCCTTGACATCAGTGCTGGTACATTTGGTTTCCAGGTACCTGCAAAGACGTTATCCACACATGAGTTTTTTTGTCTCATTATGAGTGGTTGACTTATCATGTTGTAACCATATCGTTGAGAGACAGTGCGGCTCTGGTTAGATGAAGGGTATGATGTTTTCAGCATAGCCATACAGAATGTAACTATAATAGAATCTCCATTTTATTCACAGCAGTAAGAGCCTGTGATCCCATATTGTTACCAGAATACACCCTGGCTGCAGAAGTGACATGAGTAGAACTTGCTAATTACCTACTTTCCACCATTCCTATCTCACTGTTTGCCAACCTAACTGGCATTAAAAATCATTAGTTTCTTGTGCATAAAATTTGACTTAACATGACGTTAGCTTTGTTTTTCTTTAAAAAATATATTTGTTTAAACATAAATATGTTAATTCAGCTTGCCCAGTTGCCCTCAGTGAGAATATTATGGCAGTTGTATTACATTGTTTGCAAAAACTGTGTAATGTTTTTTAAATCACTCTGTGGGTAGGGAGTGAGTGCTCAGAAAATGTGTCTGACAAAACTCAATGGTGTATCAGATGGATGTCAAGTAGCTTTATGAAATACATTTATGAATGTTAAACAGAGCATAAAAATCCTAAAATCTTAAACTTGTACACTGCTAGTTTCCTAATTCATCTCTACTGTTTTGCATTTTTACAATGTGGCAACATTAGTTCAAATTTATATTTGAATGTCTCCCCAGTAGCACTAATGTG